>WUQG02425825.1:0-14754 GCA_011317285.2 Androctonus mauritanicus | reverse complement strand
TTTTCTAATCCAATGACTTCGTTAATTTCTTTATAACAACGAAATTGAATGTCCTGATAGGTTGCCATGGCTATTAGGAACCATTCTAAAAACGTTGCTGTTGTCACACTTCCTCCAATAAAAAATACTTCAGAATTTCCGAGGAGTGAACTATCTGTGTATAAAATAAAAGTAATTGTAAAAAATAGAGCAAATTTAATATTTTGAAACAAAATTTAACCTATTATTGAGGCTAACGAAGTAATTTGTTCCTAAAAATCCCATTATAAAGCGAAATATTATTTCTCATAGTTCCAGTATCACAAATGAGAATTCAGTTCCTAAAACTTCATTTTGTATTTTAAAAATATCAAAATTTATCCGATGAAAACTATTCATTTCGCTGAAATGAAAGAAAATTAAATAAAAAATTTGAAATTGTTAAATCACTACGAAAATAAAACATAGCAAAGCATTTGAAAAGTTAATAAAACAGTAAAAATAATTATAAAATAAATAGTTATGTAATTGATCAAGCAATTTAAGCAAAATTTTAATATTGATTATATGCTTATTATATATTTTCTGTTTTGGGAAGTTACCAGCAATATGCATCATACATCCTCATAAGTGAACAATGGGGACAAATTTGGTGTTTCAGTTAATATGATAGAAAAAGCATATAATCAATATTATATGATAGAATAAGCTTTATAGGTATTAGGTCGACAATAAATCATGCAGAAGTATTATTTTATCATATCATTAATTTATTATAGGATTTGGAATCAGTTAGCTTTTTGTATCCAATCTTAACGTTGATTTATATGACAAATAGAAATAAACTATACGAGAATTCTTATCGATTAAAAATTGTTATACAAAGATTTTTTTGGTAAAACAAGCATTTTTATTTAACAGTATTATTAATTACCTCTTGCTGGCTAATTTTCATCATACCAAACCTTGTTCAAATTTTTAGCAAGTTCGTATTTGACAAAATTAGTTATAAACTCCTTTATAAAAATGCTTTAAAATAAATATTTAGTAATTCGGTGATTATTTAATTTTTGTTTAATTCTATATATAAAAAAGTTTTGATATTTGAATATATTATTATACTCTATAACAAAGTACAACTAATGTTAAAAAGAAAACAGTTTTATTATATTTTTAAATAATTTTTTTTAAAATCGTAGAACATTTTTAATAAATAATTACAACTATAAGGAAATATTTTCATATTAAAATTAAGAAAAGCAAATAACTGCAATTGGTGAAAAACTGAATCAACTCGATAAAAAAATTATTTCAACATATTACATAACTTAGTTTTTTAGCAGTTGAACCTGACTCACAACTACATCGTTTTTAATTTTAGCCTTTTCGTGATTTTAAAATAGGTTTTTAATTCTCATTGTATGTTAACTTCGATACTTATTTCATAAAGTTTCAAATTTGCTATTAGTTTCCATCTGTCACCACAACAATTCTGTATCCATATTGTATTTCTAATCCTATTTTTTGGAAATATAAAAAGCTGGAACTCTTTTGAAAAGCTATTTGTACAACTCGGAACTGAAACAACCTCCCATATCAGCAGAAAAGTGCACAAATCATAATACGAACGTATAGCAACTACTGACCAAAAATGGCGGCCGATGAGTATACCCTCTATCTAGAGCCTTAACCTCACTGCTTTCGTCATCAGCGGATTTTCGGTTGCGGTTCCGCACTAGTGGGAACCGGCCTTTATAAGCGGTTGAAATTATAAATAGTGCAATAATTGACAGGCTATCTTTAAAACAATCTGTAATTATCCATTAATCGGTAAAATAAATCAGTTAAACTTTATCATTTCTCCAATAGATAGAATATACTAAACTGCTATATTTTGCTGTTCCAAAGCTTTACGTAACAATATAAACTATTCTTAAAAGTTGATTAAAATATATTGTGTGTAAGCTTTCACATACGGAATGTCAACGAAATATAATGAGAAATGGCACTAACTGCGCACGTAAGTTGTGGCTAAATTATATTACACCGTTTTTATTTATTAAATATGGATGAATTTTTCGAGTGAATAAATTTTGTATATAAAAAAACAATATTTATTTGGTAATTTTGTACAATCTGCGATACAAATATCCATTTGTTTACCAACCATTTAGATTTAAAAAACGAGCTACATAAATATATACCATTTTCCCTTTTTGCCAAGAAAACTATTTCATCATCACTCGATTAGCCATGGTAATTTGTTTAAATCGATCATCATCTCGCTTATTATATTAAATATATGAAATTTACTCTATGTAGTATATGATTTTAAGACACAATTGACTTCTTTACTAGGGACTGGTATCGAATCCGGCGCTGATATCGAATATCCATAATACATTTACTATATTCTTCCAAAGAGTTCCAATTCTATAATACTACTTAACTATGCCAAATAATAATTATTCCAGATGTATATAAATCGCTAATATATATTTTCTATCTGCATGAAAATTTAAAAAATCGCTATATTTTACGGTTCTATCTCAAAATATTAAATCTTATCAATGTTATGATTCAAATAAGTAAGTTATTTTGTGTCTATTAATTTTATTAAGATAATTTCAATAATAAAATCTATAAATAATGAATCTAATAAATAGAATTGAGAACATCGACACTAACTTCCAGAAAATTGGGTTTATTTTTGCCAATAACTTACCAGATTGAAGATTTTTGAAAATTACGTAAATTTAAAGCAATATTTGATGAATTTTAACTAATAAATAAAACACAATGATTGGCAAGTTTATTGTCTTATTAGACCTAAATTCGAAGATCGCTTTGTATTTAACGCCGTGGTTCCCAAGGCCCTACAGGTGGACAATTCGATGTTTAAGGGGGGAATTCCAGAATGAATTATTAACAGTGAATTTTTTCGTTTCTTACGGTTCTAAGGGTCTGGTATACAGTATATAAATATTATTTATAAATTGTGTACGTCACAATATTAGTATATTATGGCATGCACATTTTTTAAAATTACAATCAGAATGCACACGGCGGTCAACTGT
The DNA here is from genome assembly GCA_011317285.2 of Androctonus mauritanicus. Classification (NCBI taxonomy): domain Eukaryota; kingdom Metazoa; phylum Arthropoda; class Arachnida; order Scorpiones; family Buthidae; genus Androctonus; species Androctonus mauritanicus. The sequence goes on along the minus strand of WUQG02425825.1, from coordinate 11,698 downwards.
TGACAATGAAGAGGGGGGAAACCCACTAATAGAGAGTGGTAGTGAGAGGGAAGCGAAGGTTTAGATAACCTTCACTCTTTATCTCTCCATTGTTAAGAGCTGACCGCCGTGTACATTCTGATTACAATAAGTCTGATGATCTTAGAAGAAAGTAAAGTATTTGATGTGTGTTCATAGTTATTATTGAAGGGCCTTCGTACATAAATGATATATGATACATATGTACTTATAAGTTTCATAAGTTTTTCTCAAATTTATTTCTTAGTAATTCTTCCTCAATACTTCAACTGTCCTTTCGTTCTTTTATTTTTCTCTTTCGTGGATGCCATGTTCTATGAAAGCTTGTTTAGATCAAACTAATGACCTTTTAGGCTTCCTTCACGTAAATATCAGTTCACTTTTGAATAATAAAAATTATATTTCATAGCGGCGCATCAGGATTTTAGAGACGCTTAGGTGGGGCGTGGCTAAAAAAAGTTGGGAACCATTGATTTGGCGGTTTGAAAGTAAATAGAATGGCAAGTAACTAGGTAATAACTATTATAAACTAGTGTATTATAATACATAATTATCTTTTTATTAAAGCTTTCGAAATGTTTTAATATCAACAGACAAAGTGGCGGAAACTTTATTGTATTCAAGAACCAATTTAAAATGTTTGCATTGGAACTAATGTGAGATGAATCTGATTTACAAATTTTCATTTAACGACCAGCTTTTAATGTCTCCATAATCTTCATAAACCGAGAAATACCTGTATATATTTATTAGCCTACTTTCGTTTAAAAAGGAGGACTGTCTATATTTCCGCTAAATGACGTTTGAATTAATTAGTATATTTCTATTCAAATTCAGTAAGAATGTTTTGTTATTAAAGAAAATCGTAACTTTCACCGCATCCTCTAATCCTATACTTTCACCCATTTAATAATAGTGAACTTCCAAACTTAATGAAACGCTCATGAAATATTTTTAATTGATTATGAAATTTAATAAAAAGTTATATCATTGAAAATGGCTTTAAAATAACAACTGATAGCTTCAACGTAATTAAAAATAACAATCATTGAAACATCTTATATTTTCCCTAATAACATCAGTGAATCTAAAAAATTCAGTCAGTCTGGCACTTTACAGTCCAAAAGTTTAACCTCTAGTTTAAACTTTTGGACTATATGGATGATCCTAACGTATAGTATATAGATGATCCTAAGCTTTTCAAACTTTCCTAAACTTGAAAAGCTTAGGATCATCCAAATACTCTATGTTAGGCAGCTCATTTTCAACTGTTTTACTTTTTTAATCCTCTCAACTCCCATTCGTCATTTTTCGTTATATCAAGTTTAACTCCCTAACTATGTCGCAAATTTGATGGCCCCTCATCTTCAACATAAAAAACATAAAATAGGAATAAAAGAAAATAGGAATTATATATAATATAAAACAGTCTGAGATATAAACAGATAATAAGATAAAAAACAAAGATATAAACAGGGTTAATTAATCCTGTTAGTCCCTCTATAATCTATTTATAAAAAATTAGAGGGCAGCATACTGACCGTGAATTAGTATCGATCTAGAATACTTTTAAATAAGATTTTTTTTTAATTTATAAATCCTTACTTAAAATATGATGACAATGGTTGATTATTACTGGGAAGAATATTTGAAAGTACAACATACAAATCCTAAAATTCAAACTTCTCGTAATTAACTATTCTTTCCTCCAATTATTCTAAATTAATAATGTTTTACTGTTTATTTTATCAGTTAGTTGAAGAATTTGGTTCGCATGGAGGATTAGGCCAGAAACTGTATTCCTTTTTACAAGAAAGATACAAAACATTGGATAATTGGGTAATCATAGTTTTTAGATTATTTATAACTTTGATTCATTTTAAATAAACGGTTTCGATGTAATACAATTTATCATCGATTTAAAAAAAACAAATTCATTCTTTCAGATGGGTGATTGGTGGTTAGAGATGGACTTTTTGGAATTCAGATTACCTATAGTAGGTTTTAGCAATCCGAGTGGATACTGGGCTGTTGAAAAATTTGAAAATCTGGATGATTATTTGAGGCGAGATAAAATAATTTCTTAATGTAATTTTTTTAGTTAAAACAAATAATTAATTTAAAATGTCCATTTTCCATGTATCACTTAGTAATAACAACACGCATTATTCATATCTGAAGTTTTAATTGTTGTTTTTATATAATTTTTTACGCAATATATTTAGGTTAGTCATGCTCGCGCAAATAATTCGCATTTATTATATAACGATGAAGTGTCATATAATATCACCAAGATTCAAATTTTTTTCTTTAAAGTTGAAATTGGTAAAAATACAATATATTATTTGTTAAATAATACGATCCATCTACAATAAACAATATAAAAAATATCCATGTTTCAGTAAAAACATATATATATTGGGAATTTTTAAGAGTTGTTATATAAAAGTAAGATGAACTCTTCATCCAATATGCAAAGATGCGATAAGCGCTTCAAAACCTATTTGCAATCATGCCCGAGATACGAGTTTTCTAATAATGCCATACTTTTCGAAATCTGGTCAGTATTTCAGCACATCACATATAATAATAATAATAATAATAATAAAATTTTCCAGTTATGTAAATTTTGGAATCGCATCAGTCTTGAGGAGAAACTGTCCGACCCGCAATTAAAGGCTCCAAACGTAATTGCGAAAAAAGTTATTAAATATAAACAGAAAATTTGGGGTAAAATAATTAAAAATAGAGAAATATTTAATGGCTGAAACAAAAAGTAACTAATACAGAAATATTTTAATAATCTAAATAATAAATTAATTGATAATTAAATAAAACTTTAGATAATTGCAAAGAATTGTGTACATAATTCCTAATTTTTGTTTTTCTGGTAAAATAAAGGCAGATAGCTGAAAGAGGAATGAACGGCTATTTAAAAAAAGATGTTTTGGATATAGTATTCGGGTAATTCGTATCATTTTTTCTTTACATTTTATTTCTGTAAAATATTAAAAAAAATAAACATCCAATAAAACAACTGTGATTTTCAAGTAAGCCAGTCATCATTTTGTAATTTTCATTTAAATACAAAATAATATTTTTTCTTAAAAAAAATCATACCAGAATATATTTTGCCAACAAGCATTCATATTATTATATCTATATTACTCCATAAGTAATGCCCCAAATTAAAAAGAAAAATTATTCTACATCATATGTAATTTTGCAAACTTTAGAAACAAAATTCTATTTTTCACATAGTCGCCTTTTTTAGTCGCTTTTTGCCATCTTAAACGAGTGTCTGTGAATCCCATGGTAATACGCGATACTTATATTTCATTGTGGCCACAAGAAGTTGTCATCTTAAATCTTTAATGTGATGATAAATCAAAATGCCAACCAACCACTTTTGTGGATCTGTCACGCAACTTCGTTAATTTAGTCTCATGCATGCAAATCCTAAATTTTATTGTATAGATATATAAACGTTTGTTCCAAGCTGGAAAATAGCCATAGAATTATGGCAACTATATAGAAAAATAGATTAATGATAATAATGAATGTATCTATGATTTTCAAAAATATAAATAAAAGCTGTAGAATAAAAACTTCAAAAATAATGTCCCACAATATTTTTAGGATGAGTGGATAGATAGCTGTTTGCTCTTATAAAGCTATCTACATTTATTTTACAAAAAAGAAACAATATTAAGGATTACGTATTGCCTTTCGTAATCATCTAGAGCATTATTTGGTTATTAATTTACTATTTAGGAGTTAATTAAAATTCTTAGATATCAATTACTCTTTTTTCAGTTTTAAAATTAAATTTTTAATTTTTCTTTTTATTATATTTTCATTCATTTTTATTTTTCCACCAAACTTTCCTTTTTGAATTCAGAAATTTTTTATTCTTCGCTACATAGCAGTCTCTAAATAGTTGGGTGCTCGCTCCTGCCTAAGGACAACATGGCTTTAAGTAAAGAATTGACAAAAAATGGGACTCCTAAATGCTAAGGACAGTTCCCTTTTAAGGAGTCCTCGAAATTCGTATAGTCTTCTTCTTCTAATTCTAATTCTGGAGGTTATAGTTAATTCGTATAGTCGGTTCCACAACTGCGATAAATACCTCGCATTGGAGATTTTATTCGACTCGATTTGCATAATGAACATATAATGTGCGTTTTGTAACACCAAATTATATATGTTCATATCTTTATAAGAAGCTTAATTATTAATGAATATAATAAAATGATCTGATTTACTGATTAGTTACATTTTTATAAAAGATACTCGAAATATTTTTATTTTATTTATTAGTATATTGTAAATACACGATTAAATTTTACATGTTCTTTTAGATATTCTTCTAGACTAATTCTGGCTTTATTGGATTATAAAAAACATATTGATCTGTAAGTAAAAGTTTTTTCCACACACACACACAAATTAACTCGTATATTAAAGGAATAAATTTATTTTTTAGACATCTGCTAGAACCCGATAAAATAGAAGGTGAATTGCTCGATATGAGTCAATATTTTCGAATATTCTCTTCCAATCGTATCCCACAAAAAAAGTGTGATCGGTTAATGTTATATGGCCAAGAAGAAAATCCTCCAAAACACATTGTAGTTGCTAGAAATAATCAGGTATTTATTAAAATTTAATTATACAGTAGGAAAAAATCATTTTAATCAAATGAAATTACAGAATTTCTTTTTCTGTAATATTAGTTTTATCAATTAGAAGTTTATGATTCTCAAGGAAATCCGCTTCCAGTAAGCTCATTATTTCATAGCTTAAAACAAATTGTATCTGATTCTGAAACGTACAAAGATGAACCACCTGTTGGAGTTTTAACTACAGAAAATAGAGATGTTTGGGCTGAAAATTATGAGCATTTAAGATCTGGTGAGTCAAACGAATTTAGTTTGTATTCAATCAATTCTAAATTGTGTCAATTCTGTGCTGCATAAAGATCAGTATTATTTCAATAATAATAATAATAATAATGTTGGTATCTTAAAATACTTCAAGTACGTCATGTATTTAAAACTGACTTTTTTCAACAAGGCGACTGTTTTTGTTTTTTTTAGCAAAACAGAAGAATATGAAAATTTTTAGAGTATGGGATTATTTATTATTTCATGAACTAGATGATCTTCAAATAGCTTTATTATCGAAACTTCGGTCGCCATTTTTCTTAGAGTAAAATGATCATTTTTGGTATAAATATTCAAACGGCTTAATTATTCAAATAAACATAATTATCTGCTATCTATTTCTATATAAAGTATAAAAACAATTATCATTTCACGAAATTTTTTTCGTGAATTAGTTATAAAAGGAGATGCAATAATTAATTTGAAATGTCCGAAAAAAATATCATATGAAATAATAAATAGTATATGGAGCAGAGTAGCTTACTTATCCTTCTTGGGGCCCAATGCGCTATTAAATTACAGGCCCTTAACCAGAAGAAGAATTTTAAAATATGCGTATACAGTACAATACAAATAATGGACTAAATGTAAAGCGCAGTTGGCTCATTTTTTATTGTCTTACTGTATAAATGCAATTATTAGGTCCAGGCTAAAAGTATTGCTAAAAGTAGTGGAGTGACACGCTATGTTTTTATATTAAAAAACAGTTTTGTTGCCCTCGCTTGATATTTTCGAGAAGAATACTCTACTCTGCTGTTATGATTAATAGTATATTGTTAATTTGAGCTCAATTTAGGCAAAAATTGTTTCGAGTTTTATTTATATAATCTATTCAGACATCTTAATTTAAATCTTGATATTCATTATTTTTAGTTTTTGAAGTAAAGTTCTTAAGTTCTCAAAAATTTTTTGAGTTTTGGAACCCCCTATTTCTGCGGGACCCGGAGCCCTCGATCTTCAGTATATAGGAATTCATTTTTCATTAATATTGGGATGGAAATCGAGGTTCGTATATAAAAATACTTTATTAAGTATTTTAATATAAGATGATGTACATAATGTTATTATTGTCATGATTTATATCATCATTATCAAAATTTCTAATTTGTAAAATTTTTTGACTGTTTTTTTGGTAAAAAATTTCTCTAATTTTCGAAATCTTCTGAATAAAGTGGAAATTTTATTATTTCCTCTCAAAAGATTTTTGAGGTTTTTAAATTACCAATATAACAATGATTGGTTTTATTTATTTTTAATCGGTACATAGTATGGAGTTTCACCCATCTTAATATATTGATTTGATTGGCAGTTGAATCAATCTGGTGATTATATTATATTTTTATAATATGCATCATTTTTTATAGATCCAGTAAGTTGTTTATTTCAGATAATTTAAACAAGAAAAGTTTGGATGTTATTCAAAAAGCCATATTCCTTTTATGTCTCGATAAACAACCAAAAGTTATGAATTCATCTAGTCCAATTATAGAAAAATTACAAAATTTTATACATGGAGGTGGAAGTGAATATAACGGTGGTAACAGATGGTATGATAAATGTTTACAGGTTTGTAGTCATTGATTTCATTTATTTTTAATCAGTACATATTATGGAATTTCACCCATCTTAATAAAATTAGAGATTTTTTTTAATGTAAGCAAAATTTAAAATAAAAAAAGCAAAGTTCAAAACATATAAATATCGATCTCTATTCCAAAAAATGTAATCTCCAGATATAATTTTTCTGGAAAATTTACTTTTAGATAAAAAGATTTTTTTGTAATATTTTCTTTGATAAATTAATTTTGAAAATCTTATTGTTTAATTTTCATATTATATTTAATAAATAATAAGTTACAAAATGATCATTTTTTAATAATATTTAAAGTGGTTAACATCAATAACCATTTTTTTTTAGTTTATCGTCAGCGAAAATGGAGTAATTGGGCACAACATGGAACACAGTCCGTCGGAAGGATTTTCTCTAGTTAAATTAGTTCGACATGTTTTAAATTACATGTAGGTAATAAATTTGTTTAGGATTAAAATAAACTTCTAATTAAAAATTTCAAATAAGTTTTTTAGAATATAAAATTGATGCATAATTTATTACGATAGATAATGCATAATTTTTTTTAAAATTTTGTGAAATATCTTCATACAGTACTGTATACGGTATTATGAGTCGCTATTCTATTGCCAGTCTCTCTCTAATAAAAAAATAAGCAGCACGAAATTTCTATTGTCTGTTAAATGTTAAAATAATACATTATTTTATATATACGTTTTTATAGACAATGCCTCCAAATTTCTTCAGGTACGCTAATTTCCAATTTTTCTGTATTCATTCAATCCTTACGAGTGGAGGGAATAATTCATCCACCGCCTTATCCTCTTGTTTTACAAAATGGCTGAGGTGCCCTCTTTTCTCTTAATGAAACGTTACACTTTTGGCGGGAGCCTTTTCCTCGTGCTTTTTTATACAGTATCCTTTTCACTTCATCCTTCATTCTTCTAAAGTTAAACCTCTGAATACATACACTATCCCTTTGGATAAATGTCGATGTACTAGAAAGATATACAGTAGATACTAATAATGTACTGTACTGTATTTGAAGAAAGCACAAATATGTTATTAGCAACAGTAATGATTGCAGAAAGTACAAATCAGACGGCACTCGTTACATATTGTATAGATTTCCGTTTCGTCAGTAGCAAAAAATTTTCATTTCTCTTTAACATATTTTAATTCAATATTCTGATCTAGAGAAAAGAATTAATTTATTATATTTATGCCGTTTTTTTCTATTATATACTTTATTTCTTTTTAATATTAAAGCTTTAAATATTTAAGTATTAAATAAAATATTTCGAGAATAAAAAAGTTCAACTATGTTGGCCCGGGAAGAATTAAATGTATGAAATGTTTAGCGTGATGATACAATAATAATTCGATACAAGAAATTTATTAAGTGAATCGGATATTAATTCCTTATACTCGATTACAATGATTTTTATGGAATTAATTAATATCGTTAATTGAGGCACTACTAAGTAGTCCTCGACTTACGACGGTGATGTAATCAGTAAATTCTGTGATTGGTCACTGCAGTTTTATGAAAAGCGTCTATTTTTTGTCTGATTCTTATAGTTTCGTGTGTTCTTTATTAAGATATAATATGTTTATTAAGATAATATAGAGTGTCCTAGTAAATAGCGAGAAATCCTATAAATTTTGGACGTTTGGATTCGACCATTCTGGCTTACGACGACAGGTTCAAACCTAATCCCATCGTTAGTCAACAATTACCTGAATTATTTCCTATAAAGGGCTTATTATCATTTAAGAACATATAATTTTAAAGCTTAGAACAATAATAATAACTTTTTATATATAAATATCGATCACAATTCAAATTTGCATCTTATATCGCAGTAGAGTATTATCATCTAAGAAATTCAAATAGTCCAGTAAAAAAAGTTTTATAACTCTATACAGAGTTTACAAAAGGGCGGAAGAACTTTAAAGAATCGACTTTCGTTTCAAAGATCAGATAAGAAGCATCTCTTAATTTTACTGTTGAATTTTTTATTTCGTTTTAATCGAACTCATTTTTATTCGATATTTAGCATAAGTTACAATAAAATTTAACAAAATTTTCCTCTTATATTTGATATATTAAAAAATGGATAAAAACGGGAGAAAATTACAGGGTGTTCCGCTGAAGCGACGACAAACTCAGAGGAGCGATAGTAGGCATCGAGAGGAACAAAAAATTACCATGGAACACGCTATGGCAAACCACGTTTTGTCGGTGAAAATCGCCAAGGTCCGATGTCGAGCGGAGACGACAAACAGTACAATAACAAGTACAAGAAACGTTTATTTGACAGCGTGTTTACGACATAATCTGTGGTGCAAAGTACAATGCCGGAAAAGGTACAACGAGAAATTATTACAGGAGTCGTTCGAATTTGTGAGCGCCGACTCGTTGCACGGGCATAAGTATTTTCGTGATTTTCACCGACTAAATGTGGTTTGCGACAGCATGTTCCATGGCAATTTTGCTTCCTCTTGATACCTACTATCGCTACTCTGAGTATGTCGCCTCTTCAACAGAATATCCTATGTATATTCTGTTGAAGAGACGACATACTCAGAGTATATTTATATGTTTGTTGCGAAATCCTCTGATAAAATATTCACACACAAACCAATGTATAAAATTACGTATTTTTATATTACTTATCTATCTGTAATAGTCAAAATTACATTTGATTATCCAAAATTTTAAAATAATCAATTATTTATCAAACTTCTTTTATTTGAATTAATGCATGAATGATTTCAATCATTCCAATATGTGTGCCAACTATACCAATTATATGTGTTGTACTTATGTACTTCGTGAAATTTATCATCTTAATCGATGCACACGAAATATTAGTAGACGATTCGTTGAAATGTTACTAACAAGCTAATTTTAATAATGGACGTTTCCAAACTTGTATATTAATTGATACAGCAAGGATCATTTTTCCGAATTTAAAAAATACTACAAAAGTTTACAGAATATCTTATTTATAAACTTTACAGAATATTTATATCAAAATTAATTTTTTAAAGTAATAACATGACTGTTTAAAACGCTGAGTTTGTTCATTGTGTTGAATCGTTTATTTTATTTTATAATAAATGTTATAAGGCTAATAGATCGCCAATTTGACGCTCTGTGTGTGTGTGTGTGTGTGTGTGTGTGTGTGTGTGTGTGTGTGTACGTCATATGTTTTGTACCATTAGTAATAATAAAATTTAGGAGGAGGATAAACATCAGAACACATTAATTATATAACTGCTGTTCTACATTTTTGTTATAACGAAACATGAAATTAAAATAGTTGCTATAAAATAAAATTAATTTTTAAACGAAACTTACCATCTGTTGATCTTTTAACAATAGGTTTGTCTTGTATAATTATCGTTCCCTTCTGTAAATAAATAAAAACTTATAAAATCAAAATCACAACTTTTAAATATTTTGCTTTATTAAATATTTCCAGAAATTGTATAAATAATAATCGGTAAATAATTCTTCATGAATTTTAACTAAATTCCGTATTAAAAAAGTTTATAATCACAAAAAATTAAAATAGTTTTTTCGATTTAAGAGGAGGGTTCGAACTTTATCGAGCTCTATTAGCACACTACACAATATCATAATAAACATAACGTGCACAAAACTATTTAACAACAAGACAAAAAAAAAAAAGAATAATTTGCATATATCAGGCAAATGTGCATACTAACGGCTAAAAGGGGATATAAATTTGTATACTATATACATAGTACGCTATAAGATATATATAGTATACATAGCATGCATAGTGCATAATACACATGTACTATGTATATTTTATAGAATAAGCTAACATGCGGGCTAAAAAGCGGTATAAGTTTGTATACTATGTATACAAACTTACACCGCTTTTTAGTCTTTTTAGTAATCCAATGATATCGGGCAGCTAACATGACATGTGGTCACTGTAATCTGTGTATGCTATAAAGTATATAGTATAACATACACAGATTACATTTATAACACAGTATACATTGATAGTATACTATGTATACTGTATTGATTGTTTTATTATAATGTATTTGTTGTTGTATTATAAATATTCTACATATAAAGGTGAACATTTATGCAGGCGATAGAAAGAATATCTACAATCCATGATTAAGTAACATCTACTAGATAGATACTATAAATTTTTGATATTGTTTCAAAACCAAAATATTTAATAAATTTATCACTCAATATAATTATTTTCACCATCACTTTATTTAAATAAGATATTATTCAATTATTAGAATTATTCATAGTATCATACATCTTTATAAAAGATTCTCCCTTAATGCATAAATTTCTCTTATTTACAGAATAACTTACTGAATTATTAATGTATCATTTCACGTTTCTTGAAATTATCTCTACAATAATATATGTATTTTATATATTAATTCTAGTCAAATTTCAATATTAGAACGAAAATACCTTTTTGTCAGTTAAATTCTCGATATTTAATACTCTATCCTCAATTTCTGTAACATGTCTAACTTGTCCTTCAACACCTTCCTATATTATAGTTAACAAAATACTTTTAAAATAAATCTTATATTCAGATCAGAAATTAAAAATCGCAAACATATATTATGTGATACTTAACACCACGTAAAATGTCTTCTTTCTAACAGGTTCTTGCATCTTGTAAATCGCAAATATGCTGCAGTAATATTTGAAAAAATTTCTACTTGATTCTCAGGATATTTCCTTAAAACTGAAATATATATAATATTAATTACCGGTATATATCTAGTTAATGACCTAAAAGATAAAATAATTCAAGAAATGATTTAAGTAATTTCATTATGAAGTGGCTTAAAAAAATATATAGCCTAAGGAGTGATCAAAAAGTTTCCGTTTAAGGGCGTAGCTGCAGCATATTCTTATATACAAATTAGGGTGTCACTAATGCGGGTATCTAAGCCCCAACATCGAGGCATGGCATTATTGTGGCATTCGTTTATTTCCGAAGTGTATGTGGAAAATGCTGAAAAGTTAACAATGGCGGCATTATTATCAAATGCGTCCAAATAGAAGCAACGTGCTCTTATTGTTTTTTTGGCTGCAGAAGAACAAAAACCGGTAGACATTCATCGGAGAATGCAGAAA
>WUQG02425814.1:0-14754 GCA_011317285.2 Androctonus mauritanicus | reverse complement strand
CTTCATCATCTACAGTTGGAATTATCAACAATCCCAATTGAGTGAAGATGTCTTCTAAGATAATAGTTTCCCGTAAAGAGCTCTGTAACAATCCTAGTTTAATTTTTATGCAATGCAAGCAACTCTAGTTCTCTGTAGAGAAGAATCTAAAACACTTCCAGTGGGAGAGATACTGAGCTGCCAACCTGCCCACATGCATCAGATTCGATGCCCTGAATAGTTTCAGGTCCATTAAAGAGGTGAGAAGCCCCTTCTTTGATCAATCTATCTGCAATCTTGTTGCCCTTAATCCCTTTGGGTTCTACACCCAAACAAGTTGATCCCTAAAATTAATGAATAAAGAGCACTTACAAAAGCAAACAGAATTAACAAGTATAAAAATAATAATTAAAAACTTAATCACTTAATAAAATTAAACAAAGCAACTAAATAGCAGATAGCAATCCTTCAAAAAATATAAATGAAAATTTTTATGAATTAAGGGTAATCCATAAAAAATATGTAAAAGGGCATAACTAATGTAAAAATGGGTAAAAATATGCTAAAAGTTATAATATATTTTAATAATAATAAATAAATGAAAGTAATACAGGTCCATGTGCCAATACAATGCAGTGACCATGAGAAATTGCTATAAGATTAAATTTGTCAAATTCGATTGTTCATGACCATATGAAGCGACTTGGTTTCATTTCAAAGCTTGATATTTGGATTCTACATGTTCTCAAGGAAAGAGATTTGCTCCATTGCATTGACATCTGTGATTTGCTGCTCAAACGTCAAGAAAATGATCTGTTTCTGAAACAAATCGTAACTGGTGATGAAAAATGGATTGTTTATAACAATGTCGAATGCAAGAGATCATGAAGCAAAAGAGATGAGCCAGTTCAAACACTTCAAAAGTAGATATTCATAAAAAAAAAAAAAAAATGATGCTCTCTGTTTGATGAGATTTCAAGGAAATTATTTTTTTTGAACTTTTACCAGACAATTCCACAGTTAATTTACAAGTGTGCTGTCACCAATTGGACAAATTGAGTGATTCCATCAAGCAGAACAGGTCAGAATTGATTAACAGAAAAGGTGTAGTGTTTCACCATGATAATGCCCAACTTCATACAAGTTTGATGACTCGCCAGAAGCTGTTGCAGCTTGGATGAGATGTGTTATTGCACCCACCATATTCACCAGATCTGGCACCCTTCGATTATTACTTGTTCCAGTCTTTACAAAATCCTTTAAACAGTAAAACATTTAGTTCAAATGAGAATGTCAAAAATCACTTGGTTCAGTTTTTTGCAAGCAAAGATCAAAAGTTCTATAAGCATGGAATCATGCAGCTACCAGAAAGATAGCAAAATGTATTGGACCAAAATGATCAATATATAATTGAATAAAATATTTATATACTATAAAAAATTGTCATTCATTTTCATGAAAAAACAAAATTACTTTCTGAATAACCCTATACATTTCCATAGTGTCATTCCTTACACATTCAAAAGCATTCCCTTTCCAAAATCTTTCATTCATTCAATACATAACCAGTTATATTTTCACATCTCATTCAGAAGTTATTGTTCATACATTTTCACTTGTCTGTTCCATTCTATATAGTCTATATTCATACTTTCATTTTTATACTCATTGTCCTTTATCCACTCCAATATTAATTTCATTTTTGACAATCTGGCTTTCTTTTGAGTATTGTAAATTATACTGTGCTCAGTGAATATATGTAGTTTAGCAAAGGAATTGCCCTCTTCACATAGTCCAGACAATTCTGGACATCACTTTATCTGGTTCCTAATTTATGGCCATTATGACAAAGTTGGACTATCAGCAACCCAGAAAAATCATTGAAACACACAATACCCTTAATATGGAAAGACATGGAGCCAAAAGGGAGGATTAAATTATCATTATAATTTTATATATATAGTAAATAATGTAACTAAATAAAATAATATAACAGCAATGGTTGTGACACTACTGTAGTTATTTTTTCATAGACCAAGTTTCATATATCTTCCTTTTTTTACATTTCTAACTCCATATGCAGTTCTTCCATTATCTAATGAAAATTATTATTGACATTATTATTGGTAATTGAATTATTGTTAATAATATTTTATATGTAATATTATAATTTGTATTGAATTGTAATATAACATATTGTGCACTTGTGCACTATATTATAATATAGTAATTAGTATATATTTATTTTTTTGCAAATATAATGTGTATACAACATACAATATTGTTTTCAATAATTATATAATAAATTACATAAATTATACTTATATAACAATTCTGGGAATATGAACCTTATGCAGTTAGGAGACCTTGTAAAGTATTTCCTATGTTTAATTATAAACAATGTTTAACTAATCTTACATAAAATTTCACAGTTCCATACTTTCTGCAATTCAATTATTTTATTTTATATTCATTAAATTATTCTAATTCTATTAATAATTAATGAGAAATTGAAAAAATTTTTCCTTTAAACTTCTAAAATGCAGGATATTATTATATATAATTGATATTCTTATCAGAAATGCATGTCCTGAGTATTAGAAATAGACCACAAAGCAAAACTGGCAGTACACTAAGGATAGAAGCTTTCACAGACTACAGAATAGAAAAAAATTTAATAGAGAAAAAGTTTTTGTATGATCTGTTTCTGATATTCAGGTTAAGCATTTCTGGTAAGAATATCAATTATATTTAATTATATCTTATAGATTTTGAAAGGATTATAAGAAAAATATGTTTAACTTCATGCTAATTACTAATATGATTAATGAGTATTAAAAGAATTACTAATATGATTTAATGAGTATAAAAAGAAGTAATTGAGAAGCAAAAAGTATGGAATACTTAAAATTTGAATTAATAAATATTGAGGAGATGAAGAGTGATTAAATTATGTGATGATATTAGTTATATCTGTGAGATAATTATTAAGCCAAAAATTAATCATTTTCCCTATAGTACTAGATCTTTGTCAGTCTGTATTATGTAAATGATTATAGTTGTATTTGACCAACTAGAAAAAATATATATATTTCTCATACACTTAGACAAAATTTGAGTTATTTTCATTGTAATTATAATATATTGTAATAAATGTAATACTGTAGTTAATTCTAATTACTTATTAAGAGAAAAAAATAAGAAAAAACAAGAAATATTAATGTCATAATTTTTCTGAATATAATTTAGATTTTGCAAGGAAATATTATAATGTGTTTGCAGATCAAAATAATAATAATAAATTAATAAGATTTTTCTATAATCAGATACAAAATTGTAGGAAGATATCAGAAAACTTATCATCTAATGAATTAAAAGAAAAAAAATGGGAAGATTTAAATAAACTTAGATACATTACATCTTGTATAAGTATCAATGAGGTAGGTTATGAATTTTATTTTTCGTATTTTAAATTATTTAAATAAAACTTAATTCTAATGAAATAAATTAGAATTATTGTACATACTCAAATATAAATCACCCTTTAGTTTTTGGTGTCTAGAAGTCAGAAAATATATAGATCTGTATATAATTCAATGCTAAAATTTACTTGAAAGAATAATTAACTCTGAAATATATATAAATCAACTTATAATGATCAATAATACAAACATTTATATAAACTTATCTTCAGTTTCCTTATACAATATGAAAATTTTAATTAAATACAATTAAACTAAAACAAATACAATGAAAAATTTGAATATTCATACATATTAACACATGAAGTGCTAATTTCCAATGCACACTGAAGCTACACTGTTTTATACAATATGAAAGATGTTCAAAGAAAATTCATATTGTACAAGGAATTTGAACTTGATTTTTGTTTATATTATTGGTCATTATAAGCTGATTAAATCAAATTGTATATTAATTGACATTTATTTTATATATTACAGTAGAATGAAGTGATAGAAAAATGCAAAACTGTTTGATCCATAATAAATTTTGATAGTAAATGAATGGAATATTTATATTGATATAAACAACTATTTTAACCAAACTGCTACTAATAATATAATTTGTAAATAACAGCACTAAACAGCAGTTAAAAATAATAATAAGTATTTATATTAATGTATTTTATAAAAAGAAGATGCTGTTTATTGTTTACAGGTACCTTAATATTAAATGATTAAGCAACTGTTTTAAAATTATTTTCAAAAACTTGTATTCTAGAAATTGCTTTACTGTAATGTTATTAACATAAATTTTACTTCATATGTAAAAAATCTGTAAATAAGCAATACTATATAATTTGATTTTAAATAATCAAAATTTTTTGACTTATATTTGAGTATATATGATAATTTTAGAATTTAATGTGTTCTAATTATAGATCTATATTGCTATTTTATTAGTTCATAAATATGTTTATATATTAGTTTGCAATTGATTTTAAATAGAATTGACTAATTGCAAATTCTAGGATGATCACATTATTCTATTGAAACTTATCAGAGATTACTACTTATGTGTATTAGTGTCTTTGCATGGATATATATATGTGTTTGAAATTTCTTAAAAATTATATATGAATATATAGTTTTTAAGAAATTGAAAATAAAAATATTTTTTTCATTATTATGTTTTTAATTGACCGATGATAATTAAAATAGTTATAAATTATATGGAAAATGATGCAAATAAAGTCAAGAATTGTAAACACTGCCATAATATTTTCATATCATAAGTTACATAAACATTATTATATATTGCAAATTAGCTGAATAAGCTTAGCTTATAAGTATGGGATTAATTCGCCAATTTTTATCAAACTTCCTAGAGGATAAGATATAGGAATATAAATATGAATATAATATATATAAAGTATATTCATTAATTTCCAAGACTTGCAGAAAATCAAGACAAAATAATAAATATAATGAAATTATATTTAATATTCTTCTGTTTCTATACATCTTATTTATTTCTTTTTTTAATTTTCAAAACATGTTTAAAATAGCCTTTTTTTAGAGATCCTAAAATTTTTATTATTTCCTTCAGTATGATTTCTACAGTAACAATTTTTGTTCTTTTGAGAAATTATTTTAATTTTGGAAAAGGAAAAAGTCATTTGGTAAAATATCTGGAGAGTAATGTAATTGAGAGAGCTCTATTATTGAATGTTTTGCAATAAATTGGCTTACTGAGATAGCTTTTTGTGGCCATGCATTCTCATGGTGAATGATCCAATCTTCATGATCCCATTTTTCATGCCTTTTTTTCCTCACCATTTCTCTCAATTGCCTCAAAATTCCCAAATAAATATGCTGATTAATTGGCTGACTGTTAGGTTTTATGCATATCTTCTGTTTCTTATGAATATTCATAATGCAAATGTGCCAGACAATCAAATTAATTTAAACTAAATTAGCAGCAGATGATTAAACTTAGCATGGACCAACTAAACATTATTGTTTAGTTGGTCCATGCTTAATTAAAATAAATAAATGTTTTTTTGTTTGTTTTGTTGTCAGATGTTTAAATATTATTATTATAAGATTAGATTAATTAATTGATTTAATATTTATATTTTTTATAGTCCTGGAAATTAGTGAATACACTTTATATATTTTATAATTTTATATATAATTATATAATATATATATAGTTATAAAATCTGCAAATATAAGCATACCTCACTTTACGGTGCTTTGCTTTTACCACTTTGCTAATATAGTGATTCTCAGTTATATTCCATGTTTTTATTTTATATCTCAAAATGAAAATTATTTGCAAAATAATATTTAGAATAGACATATAAAATATAAATTAACAAATAGATAAGCCAAGCCTGGAGCCATATTGAAAAACTGTAGGTATAAGATTCAGAAGTGAACCTCAATCCTCCAAAGTGATATACAAATACTTTAAAATGCAGCTATATGGCTAAGTATTTTAGGCCTAAATTATTGTGCATTTAATGAATATTAGTGTAAATATGCTTTTAGGCTTTTATATGCATCAGCAAATGAAAAAAGACTATGATTTGCTTTTCAGTGGTGGTCCAAAATGTAATCACTGCAATAACTAGATATGCTTGTATATTAATGTAATCAATCATTATAAGTCTGATACAAGATTTTTAATTAATAATGTTCCCATATTCTAAGCACTTGAGAATTTGACAAAACTTTATCAAATTATTTTTTTTATTTCTTGTTTTCCAGTATTGCAAAGAAGAAAAACATTTGATAAATCAATTTTTAAATTTATCAGAATTGTTTTATTTATAAATGCAGGGAAAGAATTGATAAATAAATTTGTTAATATTCATTAAATATTTTTTATATAATTATTGCATTATTAATTCTCAAAAAATTTTTATGTATAAACAGAAAATTTGATTTAAGCATTTATTTTTTTCATAAAAATTAAAAGCAAGTTCTTTTTATTTTAAATTTCATGAAAAATATGATTTCCAAAAGAAGATTGAAATATCAATCAAAATATTAAAATATAAATCAGAAATAAAAAAATTGGATATTTTTTTTATTCTGTAACAATACATAATATTAGTAATTAATTTAGTATTTTATTTTGTTAATTTTATTTAAATTATCTTAGATTGTAAATATAAGATGAAACTGAAACTGTCAAAGAAATTGATTGGATTCAAAAGATGCACAGAAACTGAAGATGGATGAATTTTTATTTAAAAAAATATTAAAATATTTTACCACTGAAATTAAAAAGTAATTTTTCACATTATCCATTCTACTTTAACTTAAAATTGAAATACACAAAAAAATAAAACATTAGTAAGAGGTATGTATATTTTAAGAAATCTTCTAAATATTTTTTTATTTGTATTTTGCATGGTATAATATTAAAGCTTTAATAAAACTGAAGTATTCTAGAATCAACAATGTGGTTTGCTGCAATAGTTAGAATAACTTAAATAGCTTTATTTTTACAGGTACAGCACATAGGTCTGCAACAAATTTCTGGAAAGTAGCCTCAAGCATTGTTCACAAAATAATAAAGGTTCATAGAATAAATTATAATTTGATTTATATATGAAGAAATTCAACAGTTTTAGTGCAGAGGAATTATAAGAATTTATAAAATCTAATATTAATAAAAAGAATAATCATAAGAAATTTCTTGAAACCTGCAGTATTTTTCAATAGAACATACTTGAACATAGCACGACTATTTTACTGCCTTTCACATTTTACATATGTTTATAAAAAACTCAACACTCTTAGCAGTTGTGTATAAACCTTGTTAACTGTATGAACATTTTCAGCAATACATTGGTTGCCATCTTATGCAAAGATGGCAACCAATATATTGCCGAAAACGTTCGTACAATTAAAGAGGTTTATACAAATTGCTAAGAGTGTTGAGTTTTTTATAAACATATACTTGAACATCTTTTTATACACCCAAATATATAGCAGTTATTTGTAAAAAGCATTATATGCTGATGTTTTGGAAAGTTTATTTATATTAAATCATTTTTTAAAAATTTACACTTAAATTTCTAACAATTAAAACATATCATTTATTCATGATGCTATTTAAGACCGACAAAATTAATTACAAAAGGAAAAGCAACAAAATTCTTGCTCTTATCAAGAAAATTTATTATAATCACATAATTGCAAAGATGACAGTTTTGTGAAAAAGTTTTTGAGAATATGATTGCCTTATATTCATAAGAGATAAAACTAAATACAAGTCCTTAAGATTGTATTGTATTATTCATTTTAAAAAGAAAAATTTTTTGAATCAATTTCAATTCAAATTACATACTGAACAGTGGCATAGCATAGTGGGGGCGGCAAAATTTCACAATAAATAATAATAATATAATTGTAAAATTTTGAACCATTTCATCCGGCTATCTTGTTTATTGAGCAAGAGGTATGTGATGCTATAGACATTGATAATACAATAAAAGACTTTGCTCTTAAAAAAAGTAGACAAAGTTTTAGTTAAAGACAGAAGTTTTGTTTTTAATTCTAACAATTATATTATTTTCAATAAAAATATAAATAGTAACAATATCGTTCTAGTTCTAATTGGAAGTCGATTTGTGTTTTATATTCAATTCGCTAATAAATTAACTTATTGATCGTCAAGGTATAATTATAAGTGTTCTATACCTGTTATATCAATGTAAGTGGCATACGTGTAAGACTTTTTGTAATAAATGCGATTATTATATTGTAAAACATATATACATGACTTTTTTTATTTGTAACCCATACAATACACAATAATGATGATTGTTCTTGCCGAAAAGTTCTTTAGAATTATTGCATATTTTAATCTTTTAAATTGAAATACCTAAATAAGGGGGCAGCGAAATTTTCCTCTGCCCCGGGCGGCTGACACCCACACTATGCCACTGATACTGAAAAGATATATATATATATATTATTTATCTTTAATAAACTAAAGAATGAAAATATCAGACTTAGTAGGAATTTTAAATATTATCAATGATGAGTTGAATTTATATTAATTTTTAATAATTATTATTATTTTAATATCTATTTTCTTGGGATTTCTACCAATCTCATGGAACTGACATGTGCAGAAATGCATAATTTGATGGTTATTATGTTTTTTAAATTTACTTTGTGAATATCTGCATTTAGTTGCATATTTATTTATGCTTTTTTTTATTTTTCTTATTATTTATTTTATCTTTTAATATATATATATATATACATATACACAGTAGGTCCTTGTTTAATGTCACTCAGTTTCATTTTTCTATTATGTCAAAAGCAAAAACTAAATTAATTAATTAAAAAGTTAAAGTTTTTAAGACAGCAGAATGAAATAAAGTTCTATTTTTTTACATTTCCTGCATAAGAGAGAGAAAATCTGTTGGAAATTTATAATATAGTTATAGTAAACCAGGCAACTGTATTTTATATGAGCATTGATTCAAATAAACAATACTGTATAAGAACATGGTATTAAACTATATTGTACTAGATCATTTAGTCTGATTTGCTGCATGGAAATGCTTTAACTTTTTAACCAGAATACCTGGGATTGAATATCATGTTGGAAAAATTATTTGATGATCCAACAAGTCTGGCTTGTCCATTCCCTTCCTCTACAGTCAGTTTGGTCTTGTCAGGTATAATCAACATGTGATATGCAATAGAAATGGCACTGTTATTAATGAAATGTTATAATTAGTTTTTCTTAATATCATTTCTCAGATGATATCTATGAATTCTAAGGTATCTATGATTAGAAAATAAGATTTCTTTTCCATAAATCCTAAGATATAATTGCTATGTAACATTTTTCAATTAAAATTTATACTTAAATCATTCTTTTCATTCATTATTGAATAATGTAATAATGACTAGATGATAAAAGTTACTAAATGGTATTAATATTAGTAACAGAAAGAAAGCACTCTAGGAACATAACCTTGACTTAATAACCCTAAATCTAAGCATTTTCTGGTTTCAGTTAACATCACAATTTTCAAGAACCTAATTTCACTCACTATGATCCCTGTGGGTGAGATTAAGTTAAATGAGGACCTACTATGTATATATGTGTGTATATATACAATATTTGCCATTCGTATATTTTGGTGTAAATCATAATTCTTTTAACTGTGTCAAAATATAAAAAATATATAAATTTTGAATCACATATTCTGTTACTATATATTAACATAAAAGAATATTTTTTGTTAAAATTATTAAAAATATTATAATGTATCTTATTATTAATATTTTTTTTTGAGTTGATAACAGAAAAATTTGTCAAAAATAATTCATCTGAAATATTTCATTTTATTCTGCCGTAAATAGAAATTTTATTTCATACTTATTGGAATTGTGTAATAAAAATTAGATTTAAAATTTAAAAAGGAATCTATGAATAAGTATTATTATTTTTAATTATGATATGCAATGCAGATTCTATATAAATCAATATATTTCATTATTAATCCATTTTGAATTAAATATATTGCTTTCTTGTCACTGAAAAAGAAAGCATAAGTTCTTCATTTGGTAATAACTTGCAAACAATGCTACAGGGAATATATTTAGCCATTCACATTTTCTACTTGATTACTTCTATTTTTTCATAACAAAGATCTATAATCAGGATTTTCTTTTATATAAAAGAAATTCCAAAATTCTCTCTTTTTATTTTTATTATAGGGTTTGTTTATATATAAATATATAAATAAACCCTAAAAGATAAAAATTGTAAAGAAATTTCTCATGAAATTTGAAAATAAAACATGCATTTTATTTAATTAATGTTTATTGTTTTCAAAATTTTGAGTATGTTTAATTCTACAGATTGATTTTAAATATATCGGAAAATAGATGGTTAATTCATTTAAATGCCAAATTGACAATAAGATCTCAATGAAATTTATAATATAGGATAAAAACGTACTTTATGTTCAGCATAATTAGTAGAATATCATAATCAAATCTAATTTACTGCTGAGTTGAAAAGATAATCAGTTAGAATGAAAATGTAAAAAGTTTTGAGAATAAAATGGATTTGGAGAGAAGGTATTGCAAAATTATTAAGAATGCAAAGATTTAAATCATAAAATCAATAAGATATATAAGTGATTTTCTTTATGAAGCTGTCAAAACTGTATATAGTACAATTTATATCTGATGTGCTAAATAACTTTGTCTTGCCAAGAATTAAAATCAATAGTTTTATTTTCTAATAAGATAACATGTCATAATATTTTGATATCATTATACATATTACTCTAGATAGCATTTTTTCACACTGATGAGAGGAAAAGATACAGTTGATAGAATTGCTCCAAGAAATTTTAGCATCTTTAATGAAATTTTTATCTGTAGTTTATGAAAGATATTGGTTAACTAAAAAAAATGAATAATAATGTGAGCTTCTGATGATAAATTATAATGATAATCTTATTGTTTCTCTTGATATGCTGAGAGTAGATTGAAGTAGAATCTTTTTGATTCTGTTAGAATTATTAATGAAACCCACATCAAACTGCAATAATATGACACACAAAAATATTTATTGTTTCATATCTCTTAGAAAGATTAGAGTGGCAAGAAGTTTTTCAATTATTTTAAAAAATTCTCAGTTTCAACAATAAACACATTAACAATAAATGATTGAATCTTCTGAATTCTTTCTTAGATATTCTATATTTTAAAGATATTTCACTGAAGCATTTAATAATAAACCAATGCTTTTATGACTTAATTGAATTGTCTTCTAAATTGGATAATTTGGTACAGTTAGTAGATTTGTTATTGGTAAAAAAATTTTTAATAAATAATTTTTTTTTTATTTTAGTATAAAAGATTTTAATATTGTTTGTCTCATAAAATAAATTTATATACAATTGAAAATGAAAAAAATTTAATTGCTTTATTTAATGCAACAAACCTCATTGTTAATTTTTTTAGAATAACTTCTTTTTTTATTAATGCCTGTAAAGGCCTAGCCATGAAAGAATATTTTTGGAAGAATTTTTAATAAAGAAAATATTATTGATAAATTTTATCAGTCCAGACCGTATTAATAAAATTATTGGAAAATATTAATAAATGATTTAATAATATGTAAGGCTGAAACTGAATTTTGATAGCACAATTTGTTTTCATGAGAATGTCTTTTCACATTAAATTTTATTGTTGATTTTTAAATTCTCATTAAAAATGATCATCAAATTTTTGTTGTTATTTAATTATTTAATAGTTTCAAAATTTTAAAGTTTTAGCTTTATAAAATTATTTACATAGAAAAATTATAAAGCAGATTCAAAACATTTTATATTTTCATGCTTTTACTTCAGGTTTTTATCATTATAAAATTTATCATTTGTTGAAATTCCACTATTCTATAATGTTAGGTTTCATTTTCTTGATAAATTTTTAACATATTGTATTTATTTTATACAAATATGAAAAACTTCATATTTCAGACTTAAAAATAATAAACATTCTTTTCTATTAAATAATATAGATTTGTATATATCTAATCTGGAATGCTTAGGACTAGGAGTGTTTGATTCTGGATTTTGGAATATATATATAGTGAAGATGAAGAGAAATAAAAAAAAGTTCACATTTTTAGAAAAATTCCTTTTTATTTGCCATAAAGAACAAGAATATAAATACAACAAGCAATGAAACTGAATTTATTTAACATCTTTGGAAAAATCTTATCTGAAACATTTCCATTTCAATTATCAGATCTTTTTGATATCTTTAATGATATATAACCAATATTACAGAAAATAAGTAGTCACAGACACCTTGCATTAACAATATTTGACTATCTGAATCATGTCAGTACACTGTAGCTGCATATGCACTCTTATATCATCTTTCACTACAAAAGCAAAAATAAAGATTTCAGATTGAGGATATTCAGCCTAAATAATGTTTTTATTCTTTCTTCATTTAAAATTATTAAAAAGAAAATAACATTTTCAATATTTTTCATATTGAAATTATTATTATTTGTTAATTTTTTAATATTTAACAATTTGAAATAAAAAATCAAATTTTATCAATAATAATGTTAGAAATATATCTACTAATAAGAGTGTCAAAATTTTCAAAACAGTGATAAGTGCTGATCAAATGTTATCAGTAAACTTAACATACGGCTTAAATTCTGGAAACAGTTAATAACATTAGATAAGATAATATCTAACAGTTTTAGCTTGATGAAAATTGATTTTTATTTTGAAAAATAATTTATAAAATTGTTATATCTTTTGAGCTCAAACCTTTCTATAGCAAGAGGGATTGTGAATTCCAATGATCTGGGAGAGGAGGAAAATGGTGAAAGACACAAGAAAAGGATATACAGATAGTCTTTGACTTAACACAAGGTTCAGTTTCAAACCCTGTCATCATAAATTGAAATAATTGGAGGTCAAAAATGCCAAAAATTTATGGACTTCTCACTTCTTATGTTTACTAGGATTATACATTATCTTAATGAACATAAAGGACAAAATTAGATACAAAAAAAGAATGCTTTCTTTATATTTTATCATTGAATCAGAGACTCAAACTTATTGAATTGCATTGGCTAATCACAGAATTAACAGATTTCGTTACTATTGTAAGTCAAGAACTAACTGTATATAACAATGAATATGAACATGATTGAACAAATTGATGTAGAAAAAATTGTGAATGAAATTGATACATTGAACTGTGATAAGAGCTCTGGTGTGGATAGAATCACATCTGAAATGTTGAATCAATGTTTGATAGTCTGTTATAAAGGTGGATTATATAAGCATTGCTGAAGACTAAATCCAATCACTTGAAATGTGAATTCAAGTGATTGGATTTAGTCTGAGATTAAATCATGGACAAGAAGTAACAGATGAAAATAAATGTAGGAAAGATGAGTGCTTGCATTTGAGAGGAATGAGGAATATATGAGATTCAGACTAAACTAATAAAATGAATCTGGAACAAATAAATAAGTTTATTTACTTGGGAAATATGTTTCAGAGAGAACTTTGCTTTAATGGTAAGATTATGAGAAAAGCAATTGCTGAATTGAAAACTGAAGGTGTACATTAGGAATAAGAAAGAGTCAGTGTGATTATGATAGCTGATTTTCAATGTGTGCTGGTTTCAATACTGATGTATGAGAATCAGATTTGAGTGTTGTATAAAAGACATAGAAAGCATTTGAGTGCAGTAGAGACAAAATTCTTGAAGGCTATGGCTGGAAGGATGAGTTTTTTTTAATCATATGTGATGGTGTGTGATTATTTTTTCTTCCTCCTTTCTTCTCTTCTTTTTTGAGTGCTGCCCACCTCTCAGATTAATGCAAGCATTATGATATTGTAATATTAAAATAAAATGAAAAGTTATAAATTTCATGTAGATGTTAAATGCTAAAATAAAATTGAAATGATTTCATTACCTAAATCAAATCATAAAATATCAGTTTTTATTAGTGATTATAATCCATTTCTAATCTTAATAGCATGCATTAAAATTATGAATTTATCTATATTGTAAATGTAATATTTTAATATCACTCTATTAAAATTTAAATAATAATACAGTTTTAGCAATTACTATAATTATAATGTAATAATGGGAAAATTGTAAGTATAAAAATTTGTATAATTTTTTTTTTCATTTTGGAAAAATTAAAAAATTCTTTATTAGCTTTATTTTAGACATTATTGAACCATCAGGAATCAATTTATTACACAAACAGTTCCAGTTTTTAATTATTTTCAATTAAAACAAAAAATTCAAAATCAATTTATATTTATTTAAATCTTATATTAGAATCTTCAGATGACTTAATGATTAATAAATCATTCTGAAGGTAGTTGCTTTGGACAATTAAATATTTATATAAAAATATGTAATAACTTTTAAAATTGATTTCTAATGTTTTGATCCATCTTTAATTTTTCAGAATTATTTATCTGACTTGTCATTTAATATAAAATGAGAGGAATGAGAAGTGTATAAGGTTGAGACTAGGCTAATAAAGTGAATTTGGAAAAAGTAAATGAGTTTATCTACTTAGAAAGTATGTTTCAGAGAGTGAATTGATTAGTCATTATTAGCCAATCATATAACAGATTTTAAATGAATGGTTTATTTTTAATTTACACAACTTTTGGATAAATATATTTTACACATTTGAAAAATTATCTAATTTGTATATAGCACTTCATATGAATACATATTCATATTTTTA
>WUQG02425803.1:0-13300 GCA_011317285.2 Androctonus mauritanicus | reverse complement strand
TTTTACATTGTGATTTACAAGAAGACATATATATATATATATATATGATTCCACCTAAAGGAACAAATATTGATCACAAATATACCTGCAAATTAAAGAAGTCATTATATGGATTAAAACAGTCATCTAGGTGTTGGAACAAGAAATTTGACAGCTTCTTGAAAGCTTTTGATTTCAAACAATGCAATGCTGACAACTGTGTCTACAGTGGAGAATTTAAAGCCCAAACAAAGTATTTTTCTCACTCATAAATGATGGTCTTATACTAGCACCAAAGAAAAATGTTTTGTATGAAATAATAAATGAACTGAAGAAACATTTTGAAATAACAGTAACAAAACCAATTACTTCATTGGAATGGAAATTATAAAAGCAAAGGGATCAAAGGAATTATTTATTCAGTTTTTATTCATTAAAAGAATTATATACATAGATAGTCAAAAGATTTAATCTTGAAGATGCCAAGGCAGTAAGTATACCATCAGACCCGCATTGTTTGTCTAAGGGAGCACTCATCAATAAAGAAATATACCAAATCAAAGAGCAGTAGGCTGTGTGATGTTTGCAGCAATTGTAAGCTGATGAAATATCATATACTCAGTCAGCTTAGAAAGCAGACATTTTTCAAACTATAATCTCAAACATTGCAATGCTGTAAAAAGAATCATAAAATATCTGAAAGATACTGCCAGTCTCAATATCAATTACCAGAGAAGGGAGAAACCCTAATCTCTTATTGGTCGCCACTTAGTGTTCTACTAGAATGGAAAGTGGCGTCATCTGTTGACAAAAAAAAAAATCTCTTATTGGTTTCTCTGATGCTGACTATGCAGGCAATGTAGACACAAGATACTCAATGACCAGATATGCTTTTATACTAAATAAAGGTCCAGTCATCTGGATAGGCCAATAACAAAAAGCTGTCTCCCTCTCAACAACTGAGGCAGAATATGTTGCTGCCTCATGCATGTGAAAGAAGCAATGTGGCTATGCCTATTGTTGGAAGAAATTAATGAGCCAGTGGGAGGTCCTGGTACACTGAATATAGACAACCAAAGTGCCATCCATCTGATAAAAAATCCCGAATTTCATAAAAGAATTAAACATATTGATGTCTGATATCACTTCATACATGAAAAATACAATGACTGTTCTATTGATGCCAAATTTGTTCCTTTCAAAAATCAGCTGGCAGATATATTAATGAAATCTCTTCCTCGAGATTCATTTATATTCCTTCATCAATCGATGAGTATAGATTACAAGAATGGAACATCAAAATGAGAATATATCAACAATTTCAAATAAATAATAGATATTTATCATGTCAAAGTGTAATAGGCACTTAATTAGTGGGAGTGTTAGAATTTGCTATAAATTTGCATGCCTACACATATCTACCCCACAATCCACTCTGATTGGAGGAAATGAAGTTAAAATAAACTCTGTTCCCTGTCTTTTTTTCTCCTGTTTCTGTGTTTGTTAGTCTTTCAATAGTCATCACTAGATGTAGTTCTGTACTATTTTTAATCATATATTAAAGTAACTTGTATTGAATGTATAAGTGGTTCTACTGTTTTCTTACCTAAGAAATATTGATAAAAGGCAGTTAATAGGAGAAATACTCTTATTCAATAGTGTATGTAATGATAAAAACAAGACTGAAAAAGGGAGATCTACAAAATTTCCATAATAAATAAAGATATAGATAGTATAGAAATATGGATAAGCTACATATTAAGAAATCTTTCAACATACATTAAAGAACATAAAGAATATATTGCTGCAAGCATGCAATTTGGAGATAAAATGGAAGACACAAAATTGTTAAAAGGTATTGATGAACCAAAGCTGGATAATTTGTCAAAAATATAGTGATTTACAAAGAGAAATCAAAAAATATTAACATAATCAGTAAATCAGATCAATTGACAATAAGTACAACTTGGAAGTGATGACATAGGAAAACTAAAAAGTAATAATATAAATAGAATATATTTCTTATACATAATAATAAACTAATTTTTGGATATTGAACATTATTTTTGTTTTATTAAATGTTAACAGTGTTTAATAATATAAATCATTAAAATTTTAATTTTATTATTGAGACTTTGAATGTTCTTGACTGTATATCAATGCAAGTGTTTCTATGATTTAGAATTTGTATTATAGAATTAATATCTGACAATCTAATTTATGTTTTTTTAAAAGTATTTGTAACTAAAGAGAACTTGTTAATAGTATATTATCAAATAAGCACTATACAGCAGGTGTAAAATCAAATCTTATTTTATTACTAACATTTTCAATGCATATTGCATCATCATTGCATCATCAACATAAGATTTGATTTTACACCTGCTGTATAGTGCTTGTTTGATAATACACTGTTAAAGTAATGACAAAGCAGTTCTAGTAATGCCATGAGCTTGTTAATAGTCAAAAATATTTTTGCTTGTTGTTTAAAGATGTACCGTATTTTCCTGTATATAATCTGCGGATTATGTGTTAAAAAAGTTTCAAATTTCGTTGTGCGTATTATACGCCACCGCAGATAATTGATAAAAAACATTCTCCATCAGAAAAGCTTACAATAAAGTTTTGAAAGAAATAAGGCACTGGGATAGTGGGATAGTTATCCTGGCTCGACTCCAGTGCGGGGGAAAAATTTTATTTCAGAAAAATTAATCTAAAAAATCATAGTGTAATTATTAAATTATTAGATGGTTCCACCTTAATTCAAAATTTAATTAATCATTAATTCAATAGATAAGTGCGTAGCCTTGATTTAAAATAATTAATCGTTAAAAATTTAATATGGTTTTTTCCATTAAAGGAGATTTGGCTGTAATATTTGGTTTGATTTAAGAGATTTATCATAATTGCTTATATGGATCATTTATTATGAAAGTGGTGTAAGTCCATTTTTCATTGTGTTGTGTTCATTGTGAGATATTTAAGGCATTTCAATCAATTTAGAAATATTAATAAAGTCTAATAAGTTTCCCATGTTTCTATGAATTTAAATATATGTAAATTCATGATGCAAATAATTCTTATGAAATTAAATAAACCAAATATTAAACGTGAAGAAAAAACAGCACTCCTAAGCAGTTAAAAACACGCTTTATTCTTTGCAAACATTTTTGGTTAATTATTCCACCATCATCAGGCTACAGAATGTTTTAAATACCAAAAAATGAACAAAGAATGTCGAATACAATACAAAAAAATTGTTAAAATTATAAAATTATAGTTACTATAGTTACAGTAATTAGTCGATAAAAAACAGTAAATAATGTACATAAAATATCTGCCTAGTGGATAAAGTCCCACTAAAATAAATAAAATAAAATAAAAAAATAAAAAACAAAAATAAACCATAAAGTTATATAATAAATCAAGCTCTATATAGCAAGTGCATATTTGGTCTTTACTTTGGCATAACGTTTTCGGACTGGTTTTTTATCCCTCATCAGTGCCAATATCTAAGCAGGAGGAACACAGTTATAATAAAATCTAATAGAATAGAACACAGATTCTATTATAACTGTGTTCTTCCTGCTTAGAATTGGCACTGATGAGGGACAAAAAACTTGTCCAAAAATGTTATGCCAAAGTAAAGACCAAATATGTACTTGCTATATAGAACTTGATTTATTATATAGTGTTAGTAAAAACAAGAGAATTAGGTGTTTTCTGTGTATAAACCATAAAGTATTATCTAATGTTATCTTCTCCTGCTAACCTACATAATGCATCTCAATGGTACTTCTTGATGCTCTTATTGTCTGCTCCTTGTCGAGCCCTTTCTGATTCATAAGAATTATGATTATGATAACTGCTAAACCCTTTTATACTTAAAATTCGAAGAAAACAAGCACTAACGCAGATTATCCTATACTGCGTTAGTGCTTGTTTCCTTTCTGATTCTTTAATTAGATATCTCCATGGCACTGATGACTCTACTGTTGGTCTATCATTAATGAGCTTATCTTTCTCTTGTCTCCTTATTATCTCAATGGTTTCTTTCACTATTGCCTGGGATTTTATCGTGATTGGCTTAATTATCCTGGCTTACTCCCATTTTATTTTAATGTCATTGTTACATGCTTCAACCGCTAGAGCCGTGGTAAATTTTCCCATAGCAATGTCTTTTCTATGTTCTTCCAATCTCTGTGTTAATGTCCTAGTAGTGACTCCTAGATATGCTGCCTGCTGTTTTGTTTTATTGTATTTAATGGGTATTTTATACATTCCCAGTTTTTCATCGTGTTGAAGTGGATCTTTCTCGTTATGCAGTTTATTAAAAATGGTTGGTGCCCTGTATGTCGTTAATCTTTTTCCAGTCTTCCTTGCTACTTCTCTTGTAAAACTCAGGTTTTTCATGGTATATGGGACTGGTAAGTAATCCATACTTCTTATGCTACTATAGCTTTTGTTGATATTTTCACCTTGTAATGTTCTTTTAACTTTGTGATGGATGTTCTTCAAAAATCGCTTATCATAACCATGCTTATAACCTACATTAAATATATATTTAAGTTCTTGTTCCATGTCCTGTTCTTCCGTTATATAGTTTTCCGTTCTTCTAAAATAAAAAATAAAAGCTGCTACTTTATAGGCTATTGGGTCAGATGACCACCTCGGTATTACAACAGCTCAATATATCAGCTTCCTAAATACTGATGTTTTAAGTTCTAAATTCTCAAGACATATTCTAATGTCTAGGTAATTTACTACTCATTGCTACTACTCTGTTCCAATTTAATAATATTAAGTATATAGGGATTTTTTTTAAGTGCAATTCTGAAATGCTTTTGTCTAAAGAAGAGCATATAGTTATTATTCTTCATGGATATCATTAGATTGTAATGATAATTATATAGTACATGTTTTGTAAATAAATAGATCATTTTTCCCTATGTATGGAGATTTTTAAATTATCTTCTATCCCTTCTTTCTTTATTAATACCACTGATTAATATCAAAGAAGAAAGGAGGATGGAAGAAATTGCTGAAATCTGCAGATAAAGGATGAAATGCAAAAATGTAGTTAATATAGTCCCAACAGAATATCTTAGACTGGCCTAGCATTGGTGTGGTAAAAACAAAAAAAACTATATAACACAAAAAGAAAAACTAAATAAAGTTATAAGAAAATATTAAATACTTTTTTATGAATGTGAGTTATGTTACTATAGTAATATATAGCAACATCTAACAAAATGACTAACATGCTGCAGTTTCTGCTATAGGGACTCCTATGAAGAATAAACTTATTTTAAATTTTAATTTTCTTGTTTGGTAACTGAAATAGAATTCTGGGCAGTCTAAATTTAAAGCTAGTAAGCGATAGTTTGTGTACTTCCTTCATCAATCATCATAACCTTCATAATATACAGACAGTTGGAAAAACAACTTCAGCTGACTATAATATTGCAAAGACTGATCCAGAACAATAAAAAAAAAATAACTGAAGATAAAGAATATCTGTTTTAACAGATATACAATGCAGACAAAATGGGTTTCTATTGAAATTGCATGCCTAGCAGGACTTATATCTCCAAAGCTAAATGCTCTGCACCAGGATTCAAGGCTGTGAGAGATTGTGTCGACCCGCTCTTATGTGTTAATGCACCATGTGACTGAATGGTGAAACCAATGCTATTGAACCTATGTACCTTGAAAGATAAACACAAATATCGTTTTCCAGTGTTTTGATGTGCAAACACACTGGAAAAACTGGCTGAATAATTGCTTCATTTATGATGTTTAGCTGTATTTATTCAGGAAAAATTGGTTTTTTGCTGAATGTCTTTCCTTTATTAAGAGGTATCCAAAGTTTCATGATTTTCTGATGAATAGTAACTGCTGTAAGCAGTTCTGAATAGGGGAATTTTAATTATAGACATCCTGTATTTTCCAGGTGAACTTCAAAGTCTAAATACTTTATTCAGATAATCAAGAAATACCACCAGATTTAAATATTACAAAATCAAATATAAACATATTATTAAAACATTTTGATTTAGATTTAAATTTAATCTGATCAATTCTAATATTTTTGCTGAGCACTTTACTAACAGTTAATTAATTTTTGATTACTGTTATAAAACTAAATTAGAGATCTATATTTAAACTGAATGGTAGCAATTGTAATAACTATTGGTAGCAACTATGAATGAGTAAATTTTGACTTGCAAAAACTGAATAAGTGATTATTAATATTTCAATACAAATAAATGAATTCACATATATTGAGTTCACATGAAAAGGTTATTGTATATTTGAACATTGAATGAAGATATTTTTGGGACAAAGTTTTTGAAAAGGGAATTATGCTGCCACATAGAAAAGATTATAAATCAAATTGATTTCTCATTTTTGTCCATAGTCCATGTTCCAAATGTTGTTTATACAAGAATAATAATACATATTATACTTTTTCAGAAAAGAATAATGAATTGTAAAAGGTAATAATTTAAAATATGATAAATTAATATCAATAATGTTTCCTTTAAACAAATAAACAATTTAAAAACTTTTTGAATTTATTCAAAACTTTATTCAATGCACACAGCAATTTAAATCTCTTAATTTTCATATAATCAAAACACGAAATCACTGAAATGAATTAGAAAACCTTTCATTTCTGAAATTTTTTAATTGAATTTGTAAATTTTTGTTAATATTTTTAACTGACTAAAAGATCATTTTAATGTTTTAAAATGATTTATTCTTCAAACAGTTAAAAAAAATTAAATTACATTACCAATTTTTATATATATATATTTACATTAAAACAACAACATATTAACAAAAAATTATATTTTATAATTTAACAATTTGTGCAACAAGTTTTTTAAAATATTTTAATTTTGCATTTAAATTGATATAAGATATACATCTTAATGCACAATCTATATACAAAGATATTTTGCTTAAACTTTTCTCTTTTTTTACAATTTACTTATATTAGCATGAAATTCGTTAAATCTATATGCATTGTATTTCTACTATGAAAAAATGCATTTAAAAAAATCTTATAATTAAAAAATTTATTTAAATAATCTATTCTTACTTACTATAATTTTATTATATACATTATCAATTAATTGAAATTTAGATAAAATTTTTCCTAATGCATTTTCAGTTTTTTTACATTAATTTTCATAATATAATAACTTTAAAAAATTTAAGCTCTTCGTGTTATTTTTTTTTTAAAGTCTTTGTAATGAAATAATTTCCAGCTATTATTTGATAATCAACTTATAAACAATTCTTATATAAGTACAAAATTTCTCAAATATAATTACATATATTTAATAATTAATGTCGAAAAATAAAATTTATAATTTAAGATAAAGATGCAATCATTATATACGCTGCAAAGAAAAATTTCATTAATTCAATTATTTCACAAAATTTTATAAAATGTATAGATAATTATAATTTTGTTGATTTTTTTTCCTTATGTTGTTAATGTACAGTAATCACTTGTTTATCCAGCATTTATGGGAATTAAATTCTGCTATTACATAAGAGAAATTGCTTTGAAACACAATTTATTGTGTATTATAGAATAAATAAAATAGGCATGGATATATTATAGACAGAGTCACACAGTCCATAGGGGCAAGTCATGTGGCATATGATGGTGCCAAGGCCTAAAGATACTGCAAAGTTTGAAAATTTTAAAATTTTGAAATAAACCATTGAAAGTTCTTAATATAAAAATATTAAGAACTTCAACAGATACAACAGAGAATGATGACTTCAGAAATGATCCAACAAAGATCAATCAGAAAATTTTTAAATTATTATTGAATTTCGGAAATATAAATACAATAAATAATGTACATGTATTGTATGACAAAAAAATAATTCATGAAATGAACAAGAAGTAAAGCTAGTCCATTTTTCTGTTGCCAATTTTTATAAGAACCTGTATTTTTGATTAGTAGATTTATATCAAACTTTCTCTGTTGTCAAATTTCAGATTAGATCCTAAGAACTAATCTTAAAAATATTATAAGATTTTATGAAATAATAATTTATAGTTAATCCAAGAATTATTTATGAAATTTGATGTAAATCTACTGACTGAAGGCAAATGCCACTGCATTATGAACAGGTAATAAAAAGATAAAAGCTTCCGATATTAACAATTCATTTTGTTAATATGGGAATAATTCCATGATATGACCGTTAGCAACAAACTATAGAAATTGCACTTAATCGAGCATGGATGTGTCAACTGCACTAATTTTCTGGTAGTTGCAGTTCATTCAATAAACCTGTATTAAAACTGTACTCTCAAAAATTATTCATTTGTTTTACATCTATGCAACATAAAACATCTTTTCATAAATACTGAGATGTAAAAAGTGTATGTCTTATTGATACTAACCTGGCACAGTGTATGTGGAATTTAAGTGACAGAAAAGTATCAGTACATCATATCTGTGAGAATCCAGATATACACTTGAACTATTAAAAAAATTTTTATCTTAAAAAATATTAATGTGACTACAGGTATTTGTTTTTTGTTTTATATTAATAAATTTTTATAGAAACATGCACTTTTTTATTTGTGATTCTTTTATTATTGTTTAAAAAGGAGCAAAATTTATGTTTGCACGAAGGGCAAACATAAGGCTTGGCACAGTCCTGATTATGGACAGATCTTTATGACTACGTACATTATTTATCAAGTTAGTGATCTGAAGGTCAATACTAGATGCGAGAATTCAGAAGCAATAATATCATATTTCAACTATTTTGTAAAGTTAATTTTATAATTGCCATGAATTGTTAGAATTTTTATTAATAACTAGAGATGTAACAAAATACCAAACATAGAAATATGCCATTAAAATGAATATACTTTTAGATAATGTGCCAGATAAATAAGAGTTTACTGTAATTCAAACAAAAATATCTTTTATAAAATAATTGACGACAAAAAGATTAAGAAGAAATTTACATATGAGCATTCACATTTACATTTACAAATTACATTTTAGTATTTTATTTAAATTTTCGTGTGTAATGATTAACTTTTTGAATATATACATATATATTTATCTAAATATTAATTCAATTTGATTGCAATATCTAATAATGATAAATCAATTAGATTTACAACATGATATAATGGACACAATATTTATATTTTTTACAATAAATTTACTTTAAACCGATAAAATTCAATAAATTTTATGTAATAATCTTCCAATAAATAAACGTTTTACTGCTATCATAATTTTGTTTTTCTATAGCAAATTTTAAACAAACTATCAAATTTAAAATATCTAAAATTAATCATTTCAATTAGATAGAGAATATTGAAGAATTAATAATGATATGAATAAGGCACATTCAAATTATGATAACAATATTAACTGATTATTTAAAAATTATTAATATTAAAAAATTATTAAAATTTATTCTGAACATAAACATGATGTATTATTATTAAAATACTGTATTTAAAACAAAAATAATATATAAAAATTTATTTATAAACTAAATCTTTCTTTATATACTGAGGTTTATTAAACTTTAATTATTATAGGAAAAAACTGATGCAACATATAATGATACTAAGATAATTAGTTTTAACAACATAAACTATACAAAAAAAAAAAAAAATACAAAATTTACAATTTTATTAAAGTTTTGTTATTAAAATTAGTTAACTTAGTATTATCTTAGTAATGAATCAGTTTTTCTTTATATAGCATTACAGTTAGCTATAATCATTAATATAACTACAATGAAACCTCTCTTAAGACCGATTAATCTAAATTTGAAGAAAATCGTTTCATCTATATTATTCTTTGAAAAGAAAGGATGTTAATGATAATCTTTTTCACATAATTTTACTAATATTTATTTTAATATAATATCCACTAAACATATCAAATCAAATATAATTTTATTTAATAATATATTATTATTATTATTATATAAAATATCATTTTAAAAAATTAATAAATGCAAAATCTTAAAAAAATAGAAGGTTCAATCAATTTTTTTATTTTAATATTTCAAAGTGTTTTTTAATCTACTTTCTAAATTTAATATATCTAATAGCAAATCTATCAATAATTATCACAATTTGTACAAAACATCATAAAATACTGATGAAATGTTTTTAGCAATAGATGAGTTGTTTATAACCATTGTAACAACAACAGTTGATAAATAAACAGATCACTTTAAATTTACAAATCAAAACCTAAAAATGTTCAAATGTTAACTGTAATCATTCAACACGATATACTGCTTTTAATCTAAGATGTTCAACTTTTACAATAAAAATCAATTCAATCAAAATATTTGTCTATATAGTTAAATATAGCTAAACTATCAGACATTTCACTGAAGTGCTGTGAAAAATATACTGAAAAATCAAGAAAGCCATTTTTTTACTTCAAAGAATTATAACAGAAAAAAAGTTTAAATTTTGAGCATAATTATATTTTTCTATTTTTTTTTTTTTGGATAATGATGCTGAAATTAAATTCCTATAAATAACAAAAAATTTCAGATTTGGTTGTATTTTAGTAGCAACAAAGTTAGCTATAAAATAAATTCCAGAAAAATAATCACAAGCAATAATAGTTAAGGAATATGAGAGCTAAATTTTCATTGGAAAGTTTAGCTTTTTCACTAAATAATTAGTAAATCATGGCAATTCTATTTAATAAAAATTCTTTCCTATAGAAATGTTTCTAATAAAAATACAATATATTTAATATTTATTTATTGGAAAAAATATATGCAGAACTACATTATAGCAAAAACAACTCTTAATTGTTGATTTTAAAATATAAAACTTCATCATTCTATAATAGATGTTTAAAAAATACACTAAATTTTATAAATCTTTATAATATTTAATTTCTAATCATCACAACAACACTGAACTGAAATTCTGAATGAAATTAAATGATATAAAATCAAATTGTAATTCAAATCAGCAACATTTGAATTACAGTTAACATTTTTTAATATTTAATTAAACTTTTGTTCCTATTTTCATCCTTATAATAAAAAAGTTTTTAATTTTAAAAACTAAACTCAAAAAATATACAATAAGTTTCTGACTTACACAGTTAGTTTGTCCAAAAAATTTCCACATAAATCAAAAATCTAAAACCAACAATGTGTCCAATCAATATACATGATTGGACACATTTGAAATGGAATGGCTAAATGAAATTTATAAGCATATTTTAAGCACAGGTAAGAAAATATAAGACAAATGATATTTCTGTAAAAAAATAAATTGTCTAATGAAATTTTCATTGGCATTTTATGAAAATTTGAATAAATTTGGCAAAAATATAGATATTTACACATTTATATATTTCTGAAACTATGTAAGTTGGGACTTACTGGGTGAGTTTTGTGTGTGTTTGTGTTTGTGTGTGTGTGTGTGTGTGTGTGTGTGTGTGTGTGTGTAAATTTCTGAATTTAAAATTTTTAATTTATAATGATTAAAAATGAATAACAATTTATTAAGGGAATTCAGTTTGAACAGCATTTTTAATTTCAGATAGTAAATTTTTTTTTCGATAAAATTTAATGTTATAAAACTAATGAATAAAAAAAATTTGCCAGTTTTATTAGTCAAAACTTTTTAAATTATAATAATTATTTTTTTCAGTATTAAGGTTATCAGATCTCTTATCCATATTAGATAATGTGCATTAGTGATGGAAAAATTTTGCCATTTTATATCATACTGTATATTTATTTAATAATAATATAAATTCTAAATATAGATGGTCTCCAATTCATGTCATGTTATATAGTGTTGTTAGCAGCAGAGATTTCATTTCCCAAAAATTTGTTATTTTCTCTTCTTGGTAACTGCTAA
This sequence comes from Androctonus mauritanicus, assembly GCA_011317285.2. Lineage (NCBI taxonomy): Eukaryota > Metazoa > Arthropoda > Arachnida > Scorpiones > Buthidae > Androctonus > Androctonus mauritanicus. The sequence continues at coordinate 1,404 of WUQG02425803.1, read as the reverse complement.
TCACTAGGTGCCAAGAAAAAAGAAAATAACAACATTAAAAAAATAAACATTTATTAATGCAAAATAAATTTTTTCGTCTCTCTCCTGGAGATTTTTCAGCTATAATACAAAGTAATTGTATCACAAAAACAGAATATGCTTCTAAATAATTCTTAAAATAAATTAAAAAAATGTAGCATTAAATTAATTAAAAATAGAGCATTATACTATAATTCTTTAGTTATGGCTTGAATTTAAGAAAAGACTTAAGGTACTTAAAAGAACTTAGCGAAAACACTTAAGGAACAATAAAACAAAATTATAATATAAAATGAATAATTAAAATAAATGACATAACCAAAAAAATATTATGTCAATTACAATTTTTGAAAAAACGCAACAAAATATTAAAAAATTTTATATTTTATTGCATCTCCCAAAGAATTTGTTCCTTTTCTTCTTGTAAACTGCTAATCACTATAGTGCCAAGAAAAAAGAAATATGCTGAATGATATTGACAAAGTAATCCTCCTTCATAATTAACTATAAACTGCTTCTACTACATAAACTCAATTAACATTCAATAAACAAGCACTTTTAGCAGTAAGAAACTTTTAATAAAATTGAACAAACGTTTTTGGCTTGAAGCCCTCTCCAGGTTATACAAAGAATAGAATGTTTTTTAATCCTTCTTCATTTTATCATTGATATAAAGACACTCCTGAATATTAGAAACATCTCATGCTTTTATATAATTTCCATCTAAAATCTAATGAATTAATATTCATAATAATTGAATAATAATAAAATAATTGATTATTTATAAGAACATATATTCACTCATTCTCATAGAATTGAATAATTTGTTATTGTACAGAAATGTGAATAAAGATTTTTTGCTCTCTACTAAGACAGTCAATCACTTGAGAATATATTTCAACCTTTGTGGAATCATGCTACATTGTTTAACTAAATTTAGTTAAAATTGAAAGTTTACATTTCTAGCTCTTGTATATGCATGATATATTGTACAATTAGTACAACCTTGTAAAAGTCTATCTTTTTATTTATTAAAGTGATGTTATTGATTTATAAATGGTCATCAGTTTTTACTATTTTTACATTTAATGCAGAAAAATCAATTTATAACTAAATATATTAGCATATATATGGTACTAATATGAATGTAGTATAATAAAGACTTAAGGAACAATAAAACAAAATTAGAATATAAAACAATTAATTAAAATAAATGACATAAACAAAAAATATATGTCAATTCTTAACAGATTATTTTTAAAATCAAAATTTAATATATAAAATACTGTTGAGCAATTATATATACTAACTAAATACACTGTGCTTCTTCAGTATAATACAGAATCAAAGCCCATTAAACACAGTACAAACAATTTATTTCAGTAT
>WUQG02425792.1:0-14756 GCA_011317285.2 Androctonus mauritanicus | reverse complement strand
AAGTTTCTCAGCACTGACTCAGACAATTAGTTAATACACAACTAAACATCTCAATTAGCTTTTGTCTTGACTCTTGTCCGACATAGCACTTTGCTTCGGAGTTATTCCGTGATCACATTGATAAACAACTACATAATAATAGTATCAATAAAAGTGAATGATGAGAAAATAATTTCTTTCATTTTCAAACTGTATTGGAAATTGCATTAAAAGTATTTATTTAAACATATTGAAATCATCATCGATAAATTCAGCTTTAACAGTTTTGAAGAATGAAATTCATGCATCTATATAAGAAACTATAAAACAGGCTGGCTACATTAACTTTCCAAGATATTGTTATAATAGAAACGTTAACAAAACTGAAATATAGTAAGACTGAGCAAAAAATTATCCGTATGTTGAGATCCATTGTTTGTGCGTATATATAAAATAATTATAGCTTTTAAAATTTTACATTCAATAATGTTTAGCATCAGCATAGTTATTCTTGATTCAGAAAAGACGTAATGATGCCAACTAATATTAAATAGCATGAATTATGGAATTAACCTGAACACTATGTTTACTGATCATCCAAACAATCTTAATTATCAATCGATGTCATACTGACGCAGAGGAATTACCTGATAATTCCTTTATGTTAGATATAAATGTCACGACTTATGACAATCCTGCAATTGGGATGCAATTTGCAATATTCCGGCCATTCTATATTGTAATTATATATTATTAACGTAATCATTAAACTGTGTTTAAAAAATGTTACGATATGCATAAAGGCATCGTTAATTCTTTCAAAATTACGAATAGAAATAAAAAATAATATTGTAATATGAAAATTTTTTATTCTATTAATTAACTTCTTAATAATTTACAAAATTATGAGATTTATATATAACCATTTTAAAGAAATGTAAATAAAAATACAACAATTTATAATAACTAGAATAATTTTAAAATTATAAAAGTTTTAAAAAATTTACGATTAAAAAATTTAGAACACAAGAAAATAGTCAACATGATTTAAATAATTAAAAAGTCGAAAACATGGAATACAAAATGTGAACATGGATTTAATTATAATCATCAAAACAAAGCAAATATTTCGACGGTGAATATTCTAGTTGAAATACTGTACTGTACTCTTCTGGTAAACCGGGAAAACCAATTTTCAAACTGTTTGAACAGACGTAAATAAATTTAATATACATAGTTTGCTGAAGAATTATATAAACAAAATGTTGCGAGCAAATGAAATTACGTAAATTAATATGAATTATGTAAAGATAAGTAAAATTTAAACATGTACACATTACAATATTAATTTTTAATCTTTCGTCTTACATGGCAATCTTATTTGCTAATAAGTTTTTGATTTATTAGTTATAAAATAATAAATAGACGTCAACAGATAATAAACAACATATCAACAGAATCTCCAAGCAGCTAATACAGTACAGTAGTAACTAGACTAATCATTTTTCCTCTCTCCATTAAGTTAAAATCAAGCTTCAAGGACACTAAAGTCTTTAATAAAGGAGTTACGAGACCAAATCTCTCGCTTCTGAAGCACAGAATTTTTGTTTATTTTCATATGCATTTATTTATTTTTATTTTTTACAAAATGTTCAATTAATTAATCATCAGCGTTCATATTTAAGATTTTAAACATTATATTTAGTTTTCATTTTTTATATTTTATTAGAATTTTTATTAAAATTTTATACGATACAAATAACTAGAATTTATGCAAATTTAAGATAAAAACTAACGTTTGTAATATGAATAATAAACAAATTCTGTTTCCAGAAATTTATCGTACGGTACTTATTTTGAATATTTTACATTCTAAAAATAGATTAATATTGACTATACATAAAATAAATCTAAAGATTTCGATAGTTACTTATAGTTTACAATTTTAAAAACGAAATCTTTTCATATTTATAGATTAAAAAAAAAATTGATTCCCCTTTCGTAAAGCATACAAATGACTAAATATCTAACCAATATTGCATTTTAAATTTTTTCTTTAAATATATTTAAAAGAAGCAATCAAAAATAAAAACCGAAAAACTATTATCTTACGATTATTAATTGTTTATATATTATAACGTACGAATAATTATGTTATAGCTTGTTAATTACATACGTATAACACACCATTCACTTTTTAAGAAAATGCAAAAATTGAATAAAATTAAAAAGCACAGTATTTCTATTGTTTTTTTTTTTTATTCGGAAAATAATTCCAGACCGCATGTGTAGTATTGATCTAAAATCCTAAATGTGATTTCGCAGACTGTAAAAACTAGACAGAAAACTATTTGTTTAAGTGAATTTAATTAAGCAAATTATTAATGTATGCTCAAAAATGACAGTGACAAATATTGGAGTAATCAGGTTCATAATTCTGTGAGTTGCAAACATAGCTTTCATTAAAGTCAAAAAGCGCAAACAAACGCAATATTTCACACACATTTTTGTGTGTGGTTATAAAAATGTATGTTACTGAATTTATCATTTTACTATACTGCAAAAAAAATCATTTTTTTTTCTTGTTAACCTTCTTAAACTGCTTCTTTTATTTGGGATATTTATACGTAATATTTACTGTTACTTCACTGCAATTTCAATATATTAACACAGGAATCAATTACTTTTATATTACAGTACAATATTTAAAAGTATCAATATTTTATACAATAACAAAGTTCATCTTTGCATGCTAATCTTATTCTTTGGTGATAATATTAACAATTTACAAATTAGATACTGAAGAGTAAACTTCATTTTTATACCAATATTTTTAAATTCACATTTTGAAATACTGGCAGTCATTGCTGGTTAACGGATCGGTGACAGAGCGATTAAACGTATATATATATATAACATTTCCCTAAAATATGAGTAAAAAAGATCGACGAAATTCAATCCTGGATTTCTTATAGGCCCTACAGAATATCTAAAAGATTTTGAAGCGTTCACTGCAACTTCGATTTGATGATTATATTTATTTATCCCTACTGATAAAATCTGAAAAAAAAAATTTTTGAACATTGTTTGAGTTTATAGACACTTATGGTACATTCATTTTTCTTTATTACTATCTATTTCGAAACTATCACTGTTAAATGAGCTAACTTTAAATAATTTTCTTCTTTCATATTTTCTATCAAAACATTTCGGAAAATTTTAAATTTATTACAATTTTGTTTAAACTCTCAGTTGTAAATTTTGCGGTGCCAGAATAAAATATTGGAGGAAAAAGAATATTCAAATACAAGAAGTGCAAATATCTATTTTATATCGGTAGTTACAGGAAAGATAAATTATTAAAACAGAGCACAGTAATTCATTTCAGGGTTAGGAAAAAATCATTTTTTATTTCAGCAAATCTATTCATTTTTTGATTTCGGAGATCAGTTTATTCGATTTTTAAAATAAGAAAACAACGCCTATTATAAAATTGACATTATACTTAATCTAATATCACTCGAAATTTTCTGAAATACTCAATGCACTTTCCACAAAAATTTTTGGATACATACATTCAGTCAATTTATATATAGCCTATATATAATGCTATTCTCAACAATCCGTTTAAAGTGTCTCAAAAATTGAAGACTTATAATAAAAAACTAGATTATGATATGAAATAATATTAATTTCAAAATCTGCCAAAAGTTTAAAATCGTAAGGCAGAAAGTGTGATTCAGTTTCAAATTCCAATTAAATCTGATGAAATTAAAATTTAATTTTTCAATAATCTTGCCACACTTCAAAACTATCAATTCACGACGATTCTCATAAAATATTTTATAAAGACTATATAGATTATTTAAATGCTGTATTGTATACCCTGTTTTCCAATATCTATTAAAAAAATAAAAATCTGTTTTAAAACAAATGAGTCTAATAGATGCGGGGCCGAATTTACGCACAAACTAGACAAGTTATAATTTAGGGTTACAAAGGATCTCATGTTTCATTAAAAAATATATATTATTTAAGGGACCTGTTAAATGTTATAGATGCCACAATATACGTAAATCCGACACTGATTAGATGCATTATCGCTTAATCTATAACAATACTGTGTGTGTGTATCTTATACTTATTTTCCTGTAATTTAAAACATTAAAAAGATGCAATTAGAATTTTACTGAAATTAGAAATTTTATTGTCTCAATCATTACTTAATTACATATAAGATATAAATCAGTGATTCCCAACTGGAATATACGGTTCTCTCGGAGTCATGCTATATTTCTAAGGAACTACAAGTAAAAAAAAAAAAGATCGAACTAACAGCAATAATCAAAGGGGTCACAGAAATAAATGAAACTCAGGAGGAAAAAAGATTGAGAAACAATATAAATAACTATTAATTGTCATTTTTAATATTACTAACTGATTAATAAAATTAAATATTCTGATCTATATTAGAAGCCTTATTTAACATTTTTATGCAAAATTAGTTTATATATATAGACAGTAACAATAAAAAAAAAAAAAAAACAGTTTATCACAACATGTAAAATATGTGTAACTAAATCAAATGAGATGAAAAAAATTGCATTAAATTAGTTTTACAGAATTTCAAATCCATGTAAAAATCATCAGTGTGTCATTTATACTTTAAAAAAAAAAAAAAAATCAAGGTATAAAACACGATTTTGAGTTATTTAATAACTCAAAATCGTGTTTTATACCTTGATTTTTGTTAAGTGATAAAAATCAATATCGTTTTTTGTTTACAATAATTATTAAAAAAACTTTATTAAAATATTTGACTTAATATAAATTTTTTGATTTAATTACTGAACTTAAATTTCATATAATCTCTATCCGATTGATTTATGCGCGAATACGTAACTGGGCCATTTTTATCAAAAATTTATATTAAAATAAAGTTCCAGTTGAAATTAGAGATTTGGTGGTTCTATAAATTCAAAAGCATTAAAATTTAAGAATATAGGATATACTGTATTATACTATTTATAAATTTAAAGAATAATTAGCGATCTAGATAGCTTTAAATGTTGAAAATTAATGTACATAATTATTTATAATTTTTTTGTTTTATTTTATAACTTATTTAATTATGATATATACTATACAGAATTTAATCTTCATATGTTAATATAATTACAGTATTCTAACTTATAATGATACCGTTTCTTGTTAATATCACTATTTACCACTTTTAATGTAGTCATAGCAATGAAAATAAGAGGACTGAGAAAAATATTATACTTATTATATAATAATGATATACATTAAAGTTTATTTAACAGAAAATAAACTTAATTTTAATTAAAGAAAAAATTATAATGTACTTTAGCAGATAAATTAGAAATAAAAAGAAAAATTTATTTATTAACATAAAAAACTTTATACCAAATTTGAAAATCTGCTATATTAAGGAAGACACAATTCCTTATGTGCTTATACGTCTTGTATACATTTTCTAATTTCGCAACAGTTTCGTATAGTACAATTTGAAAACTATTATACACAACGATCTCTCTAAAAATGTTTTAAGTATTTTTATAAACTAAACACATCACATCAAATTTTCAATCAACAAAATAATTTATGTATGTATTATTGTTAAAATTCAAAAATCACAATATGAATTTATCATATGATATTCAATGCAAAAAAAAAACAAAAAAAGATAATTTAGAGAATATTATAAATATCTACGTATGGTTTTTCATACCATATTTTATAAACATTTATTCTATTTATCTGAAAATTAAACACAGAATTAAGTCTTTACACCAAGCAATTAAACGATAATTTCAACATTTTAGCATTTTCCGATACCGAAACATCAATAAAAGTCTCATTAAATGATCTTAAATAATTACTTAATCCACCCACTTATGAATGAAAAATTACTTTTCAAAACTAAATCATTAAAACGATCTTCTCCATTCTCTTATGCTACTGGAAGACTCCTGAATTCATCACAATATCGTGTGAAGTCTAACAAAATTAAAAAAAAAAAATTGTTCTATCTTATACGAATTATTATTAATTTAAAGGACTTAACAATGTAAGAGATTGACACAGACATTACTGAATTTAGCAATATTAAAATAAGTCGAAATTACATTATTACATAATCAGAAATTTCTTTATCTGATTTATTGCTATATAAATATTTCAAATAAATTTCTATAGTCAGATTTCTTTATGAAATACTATGATAATTTATAGCAAAAATAACTGTTGATGCGTTTATAAAATACTGTATTATAGTATAAAATAGCTTATTGACAAATTTCAGTGCAATCAATTACAATGAAATAGATGATCGTTTATCGGAACATCCAAACAATGAACAACTGAGGATCGTTGTTCAGATTAATACGGATGTTTTTGGATGATTCGTGATCCAGAGATTACAAGAAGCTTTTGTTCATTAATTAATACTTTTTCACTATTTGTGATTTTTGTTACGATATTTTTGCAATATTGCATTTTTATTCAATGCAAGCGTTTTCAATCATATATTTGTATGTTAACATTGTTTATTTTGTATAATAACTCATAAAATCTTTTTCAAATTCATTTTTCTTAATTTATTAATGAAAGATTAAGATATCTAAAATCTGAAAAGACTCTGGCCTTGACAATTTCGGATATAAGATCTTCTATTGTATTATTTCCAATTGTCTGTTTTTTAGAAATTTTATTCTCTTTTAAATTCCAATGCGTGTTAATCTTGATTCAAATTATACAATTAGATGATAAATTATTAAATATTAAAAGACGACTATATTTATTGTAAATACATGTGCAATTAATACGTTAGTTTCGAAATTATTATTAAAATAAAGTAAAAATCAACATCGAAGTAAAATATTTAATACTGCTTCCTGTCAACACAATTTTCAATAAATAATAAATTTATTTTATACGGCAGTTTCTAAGAAAGGCAAAATAATCTATATTAATTCGTTATAATTCATAATCTTTTACTGTTATTAGCTATTCAGTTAATTTACGATATCAGTAATCTTCGATTTCATTTTAAATAAAATTTAATTTATTAAATACGAAAATAATTAGCTAGCTTTAATAAAATTAAATTTATAAACTGGAATAATCTAGAACTAGACGATCTATGTTGGATGTATTAAACTTATTATATTTCTGTTATAATAACTATGATTTTCATATGTAAACAACATGAACAAATGAAAACGTCATCTTTTCATTAAATTGTTACCCATGAAATCTATATAGGTGATTACTTATTGATAAATGAAAACATTAAATGATTATCAATGATAAAATATTTTATAAATATCGAACATTTTTTCAATTAAATCTATTTCTATAATACTATTGAATTAATTATATTTTATAATTAATTATAAAATAATACTAAATGGTCGTGAAATTCAGCTTTTCAGAACCAATAAAAATTCTTTTTAATAAAACTAAAACCAAATTATCTGAATTAAAGATGTTTTTATTTAATTCTAAAAAGTTGAATTTATTTGATTTGGATAATAAATACGTAACAATTAATCGTAATTTTATATAAATATTTTTCTTCATTATCAATCTTAAAAAGAATAAAATAAGTTTATTTTAATCAGTTAGTTTACATTAGATAAAAATAAAAATTAATCCTTTTCCAATTAAACATTTTTTTTCGGCTAAGATTTAAAAAAATTATATAGGGCCTACTATTATTTCATTAAAAAAAATTTGATTCATAGAAACGTTTTCATTATATTTTTGAGAAACTTTAAAAGCTTAATTTCTCTCTCTATTATAATTTAAATTAATGCATACTAGGCGCATTAAATACAAATCATGCACGGCATTCTTCTAATAACTTAATGAAAATAAAACTTATTTGAAAAACTGTCACTATAGGAAAAATATATATTTGAAAAGTGAATATTTATCAATAAAGTTAGTTTAGTGTCTGAAAACGATATCTTAAAGTAAAAACTAAAATTAAAGTCTATTTCCTTATTACAAGTATATGAACAATAACTAAAAATAACTATTTTAAAAATGATTAATATTCAATAGTCATAATTATAGAATAAATATATTTATTAATTATATTTTGTCATTTATAACTTTCCTTATTATTGTTACTTTATTTACTTTCATTTTGATAATTTTTTTGATTTTTATAATGATAAATATTCAGTACCTTGGAAAACAAATTGATTTATATTACAGCTATATCCTACTAAAATTTTCTGTGCAATAATTTAAAATAATAGTTTAAATTTCATATTCAAATAATTTATTGTAAACCTATTTTTTACTTTAAGTAAATAACTTAATATTTAAATGATATATTATTATCTAAAAATAAAAAAAAAGAAAACGTATGAATTACAAATGCTATTTCATCAATTAGATTTTTTTTAATCTCCTAATGAAAAAATTAAAGCCTTTAAGAATAAATTAAAACAGGTTAATGAACGAAACCTTGAATATTTAATAACCTTATAACAATGAAAATCTGATTTCAAATCAATTCTTGTTACTGTAGAGATATTAAATCGTATAAAAAAAAGCAAGCTAATATAATGAACTATAAATACATTAGGTTATATAATAATAATAATAATAATAATAATAATAATAATAATAATAATAATATTGCATTTCAGATATTATAAAATGCAAATATTTAAATACTAATCGTATTTAGGAATACAGTATTATATAGTTAATAATAATTTATCGTGAGTAAAATTACGAGTTCCAACTTTTAATCGATTTATATTTAAATGGTCGAAATAATTAATTTAAAATTAAAATCATTAATAAACTAAAGTTATAAATACATCAATTAATTTTATTATATTTTTTTATTTGAATTAAATTATTTGTAAAATTTCATATAAAAATGTATTCAATATATCAATAAACTTATTAATACTATATATTTTTTACAAAACTTAATTATTAAATTATATATGAAATTTGTTTTTAATTTATTCTGAAAACTACAAATATATCATGTATAAATTATTCGAAAGAATAAGAATAATTCATGAATCAAAACAGTATCAACCAAAACAAAAAAACAAGCAAATATTGTATTAAATTTCAAGATTCATTAGCGATTTGAAACGAAATTTACATGTAATATAAACTTAAATCCCAAATCATATTGGGAATTAATAAATTATATTCGATCCTTTTTCTCTGTTCAATTTAAAGAATTCTATTGAAATTTTCGATGTTTAAAAAATACAATCCTGTCTCGCATCGAATTTTTCAAATTTAAATATGTTAAAAATGTCAAATATAATATTTCTAGAAAATAATTGATCAAAAAAATTATTATAAACTATTTATAAATATTTCTGACATTTAAAACAATATTTATCATTCAAATTGTCGGATAAATTGATTTTAAAACCGTAGAGATCGGTTCAGATTCAAAATCCGCCTTCTCTCTCGGTTAAATAGCCGTAGGGACGATTCGCCACTGGAATCGATCCATGTTACTATAGTGCTATGCTTCTTCCCGCTACCTCCAATGTACGAGATGGTTGTAGACCCTCTAGTGACGTAATCTTATTCAGAATATCTACAATTCTTAATACTATTTCGAAGTTTTTTTCATCATTTGTAATAACTTATTCGAATTTTGCACGTATTGTGTTGTTAATTAACCCAATTCTTTGTATTATTATTATTTTTTTAATTTTAAACTGTCTCGTATTACATTTCAACGAAAATGGCATCGAAATAATTTATATTCTTTGCTTTAACCTACAGAAAATAAATCTATTATAGAATCTTATAAATTTTGTGATTAAATAAAGTGTATTGTAATTTACATAAATATTATAAAAACAAATTTAAAAATACATTTTTTAAATTTGTAAAAAAAAAAATTATTTAAATTTGTTTAAAATGAAAAAAAGCAAATATAAAAAAACTGATATTCTAAGCTTATTTACTGCAATTATTTAGAATTTAATTTAATCATCAATTACAGTATTAGATTTCAAAATCATAAAAATGATTCGATAATTTTTAAGTAATTGAAAAAAATACTGTGTAAATATTTATAAAAATAAACATGTTTGTATAAAGTAAATTAATTGGAAATTTCATAATCGGTTTCAATTGCTTAAGAATTAAAAAATAATCCAACAAACAAGATTAAAACTGGTTTGGAAGCTGACCTTAATATTACTTATGTCACACCACTTGTTAAAAATTGCACAATTTACTCAATTCAATGTTTGTTTATTTGCTTTTATTATGATATATACCGTCATTTATGGTATTAAAATATCAATAATATATAATTCTTATAAGAATTAGATTCAAATTAATTAATTTAGAAATAAAAATTTCATTATTTGTTTTAAAAATTTATTTCATTTTTTTAATATATAAAAACCGAATCTATTTTAAATTTTCATAGACCTAATGTCTGAAACAATACAGTACATATTCACAAGATATAGTTATTTTTTATATGACATTAATATTTATAAACAGACATTAAAAAGCAATATTATTAATTAAGAAGTATCAAATCTATTGAATGAATTTTGAAATGTATTTCCAAATACTTAAAAATTACAAAATCCTAACTGTGGTCAATCATATACCGCCATCTAGTGAGGACGATTTGTATTTTCACACAAGAAAAAATAATAAAATTTTTGACTGAAATTTTAATATCAATACCGTATACGTATTTTTCCATTTGTAGTAAAAATGTATAATTTCGCTATTTAAGATTTAAAAGTTATATACGGTCTAGAATATTTATTAATAATTGAAAACTAATCATAATACTCTTAAGTTTTAATGGCATTTTAAATGTTAATCAGAATAAAATTAAACTGAATAAAATTAAATCTAATAATTCAATATTGTTAATATTTCTTATAAATAGATGAACAAAAAATTCTTCTAAATAGATTCAAGACTATGGGTTCTAAATTTTTTTTTGTAACATTAGATAATATTAAAGACATTGTATCAATGTATTTCTTAATAGTTCTAGAACTGATTTTATTTAATTATTTTTCACAAATAAACCTCAATTCAAAAAAAGCAAATGAAAACACACTACAATTAAATATAAAAATTACTTGAAACAAATTAAATGGTATCAAAATCAATTAAGGAATACTCTAGGAAACAACACAAATGATTTCAGCTCAACTTGCAGTACCGGAAAAACATCAATATAATTTTTATTCTAACTAAACTAAACTTAGTTTAGTTAGGTTACAGGGTTTAGCAATATAGTATATTAGCATAATTAAGGAATATAAAAAAAGTAATAAATATTTGAATTAAAAATAAATAATCAAAATAAAAAATGTAATAAAAATGTGAATTAAAAATAAATAATCAAAATAAACATATACAATAATAAAACTGAAATTATCTAGTATGATAATAAATTCCCATAAAAAATTCAATTACCTCTAAATACCAAGAGAATGGAAAATACCATAGCCATATGTGCATGTACCTTTGTTTATGTTACTTCTTGTAAATGAAAGATTTTTCCAAAATCTTTCATTTACAAGAAGTAACATTTGTTCTATTTACAAGAAGTAACATTTTTGTTCTATTGAAGATTTTGGAAAGATTTTTCCAAAATCTTCAATAAAACAAAAATGTCATGAAAACATTCTTGTCAGAATGCAATTTTGAAGCTACATTTAAAAAGAAAGAAACATGCAAAATTTTTAAGTTGCAAAAAAAAGCATGGGTATGGAAGAAAGATGGTATAATATTATAAGTAGTATATGGAGACAGGCAGTGTTAGTGATAGAAAAAGATCCAGTAGACCAAGAACAAAAAGAATGACAAAAGCAATTAATGCTCTATGTGCACAAATTCAACAAAATCTTTGCCACAAATAAAAGAAATTGGTTCTGCAAATGAACATGTCAAGGTCAATATTTCAGAGAATCCTAAAATAAGATCTTAAACTTAAAGCTTAAAAAATGGTTATATCCATCACTTTAAAGTGTTCAGCAAAAGAAGAATAGAATCAAGAAAAGTTGGTTATTATTAAAGCAATAGGCTGGTGATGGCTAAAAAAACATTCTTTTCTAGTGATGAGAAAAATCTCCACTGTTGAGCAAAGGTTAATAAGCAAAACAAATACATTTACGCTAAGTCAAGAGAAAAGATCCCCAGAGGTTTGGAAAAAGTATCAGGACTCAGAATCCAAATTTGGTGATGTGGTGTGGATCAGTTGGCATGAAAAAAATGAAGTTGCATTTTCTACTGCAAGAAGTGAAGGTGAATGCAAAGAACTACATGGAAGAAATTCTAGAACTGATTTGTGAAGCCACTGAACATTGGTTTTTTTTCAACCATCAATAGATCTTTCCAACAAGACTGCTCTATCACACAAGGCCAAATCTACCGAGATAACTAACCTAGCATGTTTCCAACTCCATGAAGAATAGCCTACTGCATTTCAAAATCTGAATCCACTAAATTAAGAGCTAGACTATATTAAAGCATATATTCAAAGTTGGAGCTAAAGATGTGCAAGATCCCACAGCAGTGTCAACAATCTGAAGAAAGCACTTCTATAGGAATAGGAGAAATTTCCTTTGGAGAGTTTGCATAAAGTAATAGATATATAGCCAGAGATTTTGCAACTGCTCAAAGCAAGAGAGAACACTACTGAATGACTAATCTAATATTTTTAATTTATATAAATCTCTTTAATATCCTAAAGAATTATTAAATTTAATCTTAAATAATAAAAAAGTTATGTGGCAAAACTTGTGTGAGGGAATTTACATCCACACTGGGTATATTAGAATAGAAAGTTCAGACCTTGTTTACTTACATATATCTATAACAATAAAACAAAGCATGATTTTATAATAGCTTTTTAATTTTTATTTTAATTAAAATTAAAATAATAATTACTATTATAAAAAAGATCTGTGACTTTTATTTCAAATTTCAGACTGATTTGGTTAACTATTCAATTTTAATGAAAATGAGTATTGTATAAATGAATTATTTATATATATATCATATATATTAATGATTAGGGATGTAAAATATATTTTAAACACAAAATCTGAATTTCAAATAAAAAATAATTGGATCATAATCATGCCTATCAAAACTTAAGCATTATAATAATTTAAAAAATATTTTGTTATTCAACAAAACTTATGGAATAGAATTTAATAATGCTTTGAAATTTATAAATCAAAAGAAATTTTATGCTGTAAATTATTATATGATGATGTTATCTTTGTGATGATATAATCATTTAGCATGTTCATCTTAGAAAAAAATCTTGATACTAAAAAAGAAAATATTGCTGATTCTATTGATCGACATAATTTATTTATCCCAATAATACTGGACAAGATCTCTGATTAGTCATTTGATTATTTAACAGTTAATATATAATTATGGTTATGAATGCTTGAAAACAAACATGTGTATTAATATTTTGTAAAATTTGTTTTTTTTTTATAAGTTTTGCTAATAGTTGGATTTTTGAATATTTTTTAAAATGTTTATTTTAAAAATATTGGTTAGTCTTAAACTAAATGCAAGTTGTAAAAATTCAGATCAGATAAATTTATAGTTTCATTGCATATAATTTGAGATATTTCAATTTGAACATGTACATGATATAAAAGATTATATAGATTAGCAAACAATTTCTATCAATTTCGGAAAATCTTAACTTGACTAAAGAAAATATCAATTGAATGTCTTGATCTAAACAAAAAGATATGCAATTGATATTTTTTTTTTGTCAAGTTAAGATTTTCTAAAATTGATAAAAGTTGTTTACTAATCTATATAATCTTTTATATCATGTACATTTTCAAATTGAAATATTTCAAATTACATGCAATGAAACTAAATTTATCTGATCTGAATTTTCATGACTTGCACTTAGTGTAAGACTAACCAATATTTTTAAAATACACATTTTTAAAAATATTCAAAAATCCAACTATTAGCAAAACTTTAAAACCTAATTGACAAGTAGGACAATGTGTCTGATATTTTATTCTGAAAAATTTGTTTTCTGATGAATTACATTAAATAATTATGTTAAACATTATGTAAATTATCAAGGTTATTTTCCCATACTTACCATATATAAAAATATTAGATTATGTTTATTTATAGTCTCAATAAATATGTGAAATTTATATAAACAAATGAATAATTTTTTTAATAATATTTATAACATCACTACTATATTTCCAAGAAAAAATTATATATAAATATAAATAATCTTCAATTTATGATGAAGATGTAATCATTAAATTCTGTGACTGGTCAATGTAATTCACGAGTTTGAGTTTATGAGCAATGGACTAATAAACAGAAAGCCTTTTCTCCTTTTTGTGGTTCCTGATATTTAATCCTTTTTGTGGTTCCTGTATTTTTGAATTTGTTAAATTTATTATGATGAAGTCATGTAACAATAAATATTGGTAGTGAGCAATCCATAAATTTTGAATATTTCTGACTTCTGTTTCAGTTTATGACTTTGGGTTTAAATCAAATCATATTCTAAGTCAAGGACTACTTTTAATAGCAAAATAATTTACAAAAGGAATATATATGATAATCATTACTTAACAACAACACAGGGGATTAATCACCGTAATCCAAACGTATAAGCCTAAAAGCACTAACTCCCCCTGGTGAATAAATTTTTGAAATAAACTGTACATTAATAATTAATATTTAATTTGAACTAT
>WUQG02425781.1:0-14757 GCA_011317285.2 Androctonus mauritanicus | reverse complement strand
AGATGGCGGCTACATAGAGTAACTGCAATTGTGAATAATGTAAATGTGTTTTTATCTAGTTTTCTTTATTATAAATTTATTTTTTCTTGCAATTTTGTCGTTTTTATTACATCGCGATTTTTCCAGATTTACCTGCATGACCCTGTATATATGTATGTGTATATTCATATAGAAATAACTAATAAAAAAAACAAAATAATATACAACTAATTAATATACAGTATATGTTACAGTAAAAATAATTGGTAATTATGCATAATTGCTGGTTATTATGCATAATCACCAATCATCTTAGAAAGTTTGATAAATTTCTCACTTTTATCAGCAATTATGTATTATTCCCAAATGAATTTGATAAGTGATAAATATTGCTGAATGTATTATTTTTAAAGCGATTTTTGCTTAATTTCTAAAATATAGTTTGTAAATCTGATATCATGAAATTATCCACCTTTTGTTGTTTTAATTACTAATCTAATACAGGGTTCTGTTGCTTCACTTTTACAACTTTCTCTTTGATTATCTCTAATTGTTTCAATACATTTTCAGTGTCATCTTCCACACTCTCTTGGCCAAATCTGCATTTCTTTTCAAAGATGTTTTCCAGAGTCTTCTTGAGAATACAAGATCTGGATGTACATTTCTACATTTAACAGCAAATCGATAACTTTGATATGATTTTTGTAGTAAATTGTTGCAATACCATTCTAAGTCATCACATAGGGAATTATCTTTACTTGGAACTTATACATTATGCCCAGTTCGTTTGCCATTAATTCATATTTCCTCATTTTCAGCTGTTGTTAACAAATCTTGATTTGTCATTTCCATCTCAGTAAGATATATTTCTTTTTTTTGTCATATACAAAAATATCAGGTCTATCATGTTCAAGTTTTAGCATCCAGGCATCCAGATAAAGACATCTTTATCTGGATGCCAACTCTAATTTCTGCATCTCCATTTGAGATTATTTCTTAGACTGAGAGATATTATTTTTTTTTTATCACAAAGAGAGGTGTCTGTGACACCATGGTTGTCTTACTGGGAGCAAGTGGGAACAGTGAGGAAGGGGAGTAGGGTACGACAGATGAAATTACAGTTCGGCATTCTCACCTTGAAGGGAGATGTCTATTGATAGTGTAAGTGCGTTTTTAAGGAAACGCACACAGCCAAACATTTTGATAACAGTAAAAAACATTGGCAAACAAACTCATAATGATATGTAAACAAAAATATTCACAACAAAATCTGAGGCACCGTGAACATGGGCTACCTAATGCCACCAGGGCTCCTGCCACTGGATAGCCTCCTGCCCCAGTAACCACAGTCAGAGTGATTCACCCTTTAACTGTACCCTGGCATTGATGACAAAGCTATCACAATCAATCCAAGGAAAAGTGAAAGACTTAGCTGAGTCTATGGTCAAACACCACTATCTGGTGGCCTATTTAATATACTGTCCAAGTCACGATTGCCTACTACGTCACTGTAACATGGAGGTGGATCTAATTGATTGAATTCACTTGCTGGTGCCCTTGTGCAGTCACATAACCTGCTATTTGCTGAGGTATTGTGGCTGATGACCAAAGAGGGTAATTGTAGATGTGGAGCAAACTGTCTCAGTTGGCCACTGTGGGAAGAGCTAGCACTCATGCTGTGTGAACGCATGACTAGTGGAGTACCATCCAAGGTCCTCATCAAACAAGGTGATGTACTGGGTTTATGTAAGAGGCCCACGGAATTAGACCTGTAGGGAGGCAGTGTATCTCCGTCTAATACTGTCCGATTAGGAGGCGGCCTAATACATCCGCGGCATATTTCACTTTCTTTTTCTGAATCACGGAGATGGAGACTTTTCATGCTACTGTAGGGATGTTCTTCCCCATCAGGTAATGCTACAGAAGAAGGTAAGTCAAGAGCCAAATCCACTTCTACTGACTGCAAGCGGATTTGGCGATCACGTTGAGCTGCTATTTCTAATTGTTGACGTTTCTGCACACTTGCAGGTGTATACATCTATAAAATTTAAAAGATTTAAATCAACATTCCATAGTAATTTTATCTTGATTATATGATTAAATGTTGTAAACAGATATTCTTAAAGACATTATTATAAATTTTTATTGATAATAGGAAAGTAAAAAAAATTTAGATTATTAAAATTTTAGGCAGTACAATGTTGAAACATGAATTTTTTTACCTTCCAATTATAATGAGAATAAATATAAATGGATTAACAGAAAATTTTAATTAACTAATTTTACTGATCTCCAATGTTAAATATATCATCATTAGCAACATAACATTGAATAATTAAAAGATATGCATAATAATTTGATATCTTTTATTTGCATATCTTTCAGTGATTCAATTCATTATAATTAAAATTTAGAATACTGACGTATGAAGTTTTCTATGATGATTATAAAGAAATCAAAAGGTTTACTTACAGAAGATGGTACAGTAATGACATGACTATGTTGTTGCTGATGATGATTAGATTGTAAGCAATGCTGTCTATGCAGTCCAGTTGATGGAGGTTGAGTTGGCGGTCTGCTTCTTCTCTCACTCCATGACCTTGCACCCATTTTGTAATGACTAATGATACATGTGATTAGCCCTAATGTTAATATTATGGCTATCACAATTATTATTATCTGCACAGTAGACACTGAAAATAAACAAAAATAGAAAAAATTTTTTGAAATTTCATATAACTTTTTATCATTGAACTTTTTAAATATCTAATTTAATCTGTAGCTATATATTTTGAGAGTATGTATAAGTTAAAATTTATTTTTCACACACTTTAAAATGAATGCCAGTAACACAGAATCTTATTAATTTTTGACAAATGTTTTCTTTTAATCTTATTACTATATTTGTGCACGGACTTACGGCTTTAAATACGAGAATTCAAATAATATAAATTGTATAATAAAATTTGGATTTATTAGTTTTCACTTAAGGTATTATTTATTGTAAATAATACTGTTAAAACAATCTTTAAAATACAAATTTACAGCAGTGAAGTTGTACTAAATATTTAAAAATCTGTTTGTGATAATTACTTCAATCTAATTGTGCAGGTGACAATTATTAAATATCATTGCTGCATAACATTCTGAGCAATGTATTGCAGTATAGCTTTTATGATATAACCATTATTCAGAGAATTTATTTTTATTGAAAATTATAATGTTTGAAACAATATCCATTTATCATACTCAGATATTTTAAACCTAATTGTTGTATAATTATACCAAAGTTGATTTCATTTTAAGTTAAAATTTCATAAATTTTTAAAACTTGTTTGGTATATTTTAAGTCTATCATATTTGGAGATTAACTTTTTAAAAATTTGGTTTATATTTTCCTACCATCAGCTTTGTTTTAAAGAAAAGGTCAACAATTTAATTAAAATGTTCAAAATATTTTTTAAAATTCATCTATATTTTCTTCATTTTTGCAATTCTTTTCAAATATGACATTCAATCCTTCCTATAATAAAAAATTTAATAAACTCAGAATATAATCTCATAAATTGAAAAAAAAAAATTAATAATAATACTTGTTTCTACAAGTATTATTATTAATTTTTGAAACTAAAAAATTAATATTTAAAAATTTTTTAACACGTTATAAAAAATATATTGTGTTAGATAAATAGGGAGGAAAAATTAAACAAAACAATAAATGGAAACTTCTATAATTTGACATTTTCATTAGTTCTAAACATAATCATTGTGTATGTAAATATTTTCAAATTGCAGTTCATAAATCATATAAAATTTATTTTTTCTTATAATAAATTCAGTAGTATTAGAATACTAATATGGCAAAATAAATATTTTTCAAAACATTTTCTATATATGAAATATCAGTAAAATTTTTGAATATCCTAAAACAAATACTATTTTTAAATAAACTTTGTAACTATTAATTATAACAAATTTAAATGAATGTATATTATCTCGTCCTAATTGTTTTTATTTTGAAAACCAGATATTTTTTTGGTTATAAAGATATTCCAAATTAAATTCTGAATTGGTGAGGTTTTCCTATATAATAACCAAAAAATTCTAAACACTGCTAAAATAACAAAGATTTCCTAATGTTTATTTTCTAAATTATCATCATGAAAATAATTTTTATCAAATGAAAATACTATATGCCATTAGTTTTTGTTGATGATTTTTTTTATTCTTTCAAATAAATTATCAAAAATGCATTATATATTCTTATATTAATATTTTTATTTTGACTGCATCAGTTTTAATTGGAATGCACAGCAGTAGAATTATATTGTAAGCAGATAATTTAATTTTTTAAATATTGCTTTAGAAACTTTTTAATAATATATATGTATATATAAATATTAAATGATCAAAACATTAGATTATTATTTAATAAATTACAAATAACGTGTTTCATTTTTTTGAAATATTAATCATCATCAAGTTGGTGTTTTTGTTGTGTGTGTCTGATAAAACTTTTAAATGATGACAAATGTCAATAAAATTTTCTACAGAATAAAATTTAACTTGAAATCTGTTTAACTTTTGAAATGATTATCAAAAACAAATTTATAATATTGTCATTACTTGACTGAAAATACTTAATTTTAATCCACATAATGGTTGTTCGACATTTGCTCAATAACAAAATAATTGTTTAAATCAATTACTTGAAATGATTTTTTTGCAGATATTTATTAAAATTTTAAATGGATTTAAATATTAATTAGCATTACTATGAAAATAGATTTTTCTCTGAAAGCATTATCCACAGAAATATCTCTCAAGAGTTCTTGTATCCAACTAAAAAGTTGGAATATAATTAAACCAAAACTGAAACATATCATATTGAATTCAACAGAAATCTGATATATAGAATCTTATAGTTTTATTGGTAAAAGTTACATACCTTCAAAATATTTCTCAATAGTGTGTGAAAAATTTATTAAAATATGTGTGCCATATGTTTACTGATAAAATTTGCAAACTAGTACTCAAAACGAACCAAGCAGTATTAATGTATTTTGCATTATGAAAGTTTCAAAATTAGCCATCTTTAATATCTTTTATTATATAAAATTCATAATATAAAGGATAAACTAATGTATTTTTAAAATTTTTTATATTTTAAAAATATAAAAATTTTTTTTGATTTCTTATTCTTTTACAGAATGAAATCTTTTTATTTGTAAAAAAAGTAAATAAAAATATAAATAAAAATTTATAATGTAAGTTAAATAAAAAATGTTACAGACATCCAATGCATTTAGAGAAACACTATCATCAAAAATTAATATTTCAAAGCTAAATTATTTTGATTAAAATAAAAATATAAATTTTGTTTTAATTAAATTTTCTGTTGTGAATATTCATCAATCTATCTGTAGTTAGTTATCAGTGCTATTTATATAATTTTGTTATAAACTACGATTTGTATTAAATGTCATTAATCTTCGAAGCGTAATATAGATCAATTTGAATGACAGAATTAGCTTAATGTTGGAGTTTTAACTTGAAAAGATTTTATTATATTTCATTTATATATAGCACAAAAAGATTTTATATAATTATAATTTTATATACAATTTTCAAAAACAAAAAAATGAAAAATAAATTTATAGTGAAATGAATGTTTTATTGTAAGAAACAAAAATATAAAACATAATTAAAAAATGGTAAAAGGATCACTTGATAAATCTTTGGATATAGATTTTAAACAATAGTAATATAATAGCATATAATAAACAATGCTTCTTAAACGTTCTTCCTGTTTACTTTTTAAATTTTATAAATTCATTGGAAATAAATAAAAGTATAATTACAGTTCTGAGTATTTATAGTTATTATAGTCATATTTTATTTTACGAAACAAAAACATTTTGAAGCCATGTGTAAAGCAAAAACGCGCTTTTACAGTTTTGTTTCAAAATTTCACCCAAAATTAAGTTACCTACAAACTTGGCAGTTTTCTTATCAGATTAATATATTGATTTTTTCATAAACTTCTAAGTTTAATGAGCATACAATTCAGTCTAAGTGTCGTAAAATTTTATGTGGCACCAATTTGAAAGCTCAGAGATAAAAACTCTGCTCTGGAAACAAAATTTTTTAATATAAATTACTTGGTAAAAATTTTTACATTTTTTAAGGGTAGTAGTTTCTCTCCAGATTAATAATTAATTTGGGATTACAGAGTTAGGAATTTTAATATATTTCTTAGAAGCAGCATCATTTTTCACCATCTTCCCTGTTGGGAAGACTGATGGTTGGCATCGGAAAAAAAAAATTTCATCCAGAATACGTGAAAATCACAAACTCAACATCGTCTTGGAGAGAGAGAGAATTTAAATGAGCAAAACAAGAATTACAGATTAAAATTATTTCAAGCAAAATGTAAAGATATTTTGCTGTTTTAAAATTGATTTATTTCTCTAAAACGTTAGCAGATAAAAATCTAACAGCAGCGTTTAATTTGACTGGAAGGAAATCGTTAAAATTTGTTTAGAGCTTACCAAAATGAAGGAGAATCCCCATTAGAGAAATCACAGACTAAAATCGATAAGAAAAACCATACTTTTTTATTATTATTTTTATTACTATGAATTTGCAGTAATAAAGACAAGCGGACTTTGTTCCTGAATAAGGCCTTCCCCCCTCTCTGCGAGCATCAAGTCGTCAAACCGAGTCTGGGGAGACAACAGCAGACCAGCTGTCCACAGCTCGATACGTCTGGCACATGAACTACTGAAACCCAGACAATCGAATCGATTCCACGGTTAGTCGGTCGTTGTGACGTCTGCCCCAGGCAAGAATACAAATCACAATCTAGTAAAAACCTGCATTGTGTGTTCCTTCTTGCAAATTTGTAAGAAGGAGCAATCGCACTAACCTTTAATATTGGATACTGTGAGCTAGACTGATTATAGAATGTAATGACGGTTAAAAATCGATTCCTAGAAAGAAATGTATTCGCAGCCACCAACATTTTTGCTGGACTCGACAGACAAGTAAGACCGGTTAAGTAGTCGGCCTGTCTGGATAAAGGATAAACTGTTTCTTGATTCGTCTCCAATCAAGAAAAGTTAACAATCTGACGGATATTTGCCACGACGCTAACACCTTTAAATGCCTTCCACCCATCCGAACTGCCGTTTTACGGCTTTTTATTTTTATTTTTTTAAATATTTTCAACTTCATTTTACTGAACCATTTTGCAGTTTTCTTTCTTTTATCATATTTATTTTGTGTCTGGATACACTATCTATAGCCAGTTAGAGTTTTACGTAGAGAGACGTTATTAAACAAATTTACACACAGTATCGAAACATCGCTGAAATAGAAAAATTTATATTCGATTATCTACAGCTATAAAGTTCGTTTTCCTAATGATAAAATTTTAAATATTGACTTACGTAGAATATATTTTTGTTATTCAGACTGCAGTTTAAACCATTTCGATTATTCCCGTTTATTTATCACCTAATCTATTCTGGACTTTCCTCCGGTCGACTTTTTTTTTGACGTTATCCATTGTTGTTTGGTTTTTGTTGATGTAAAACATCTTTGTTATTTGGTCATGACTAAATTTTTTCCTGTTCTGTAAACCACCGTCTGGTTCTCAAGGTCATTTTATATACGCCACTTAATGACTATGCCATCGTTTTTGTTCAATTGAACCAGTGCTAGTTATTTAATTTAAAAGTGCTCAAAAAGTATAAAAATTTCTTCGATTATTTTTTTTTACAGAATTCTTTACACAATGTCCAGGGCGACGAAGACGATCATTTTCGACTTTCTTAAAAAGAGTTTTCTCTCATCTATTTATAAAACATTACAGGAGAACAATCGCTAAATAAAGAACGAATAGCCAAGAATATACTATGCTGATTATCCAGGTAATTTTAACTACGGCATACATAAACCGCAACAGACACAAGCTAGTTCAATCGATCAATTCCTTAAGTAACAGAACCCTAAGATGATAAAAATGGCACCAATAATTTTGTCTCACAAAGTTAAAAATAAATAAATAGAAAAAAATATATATATATATACACACAGAAAAATGTTGACGACCAACGATAATTTTTACACGTTTTTTTTTCATTAAAAAAATGATTTTACGACTGCTTAGGACATAAAAATTGTTACAAAGTCAATTCTGAAGAGATGTGTATCTATTATTGTCTGCCAGCCAGACAACAGACGAAATCATGGCGGTATTTTGATAGATAACGTAACGTCTGAGCAAAATGAATAGAATAAAACAAACATTTTTAAGGAGCTTAACTCACGAATTTACTACTGCATCGATGGAACCGTACAGTTAGATTATCAAAATTCTGCCATCTTGTCGAATGAAATTATCGAATTTATAAAAATTAATTAACATCGGTTAGCAAATGTTTAATTTTTGATCTAGAGGAACGAGAAAAACACCGATTTTTTGCGTATCCTTAGCGAAAATTTAGATCTCGACAGTAATTGTTTTAAAAATTCGGAAATCCGAACTAATTGAAAAGATTTCGTTCGCAACTGGCACAGAAACAGTTTATCAATGCAAAGAGATGATTACATCTTAACGGGATTTATTCCAAATTTAGCACTGGTATACCGAATATTATCAATTTATTGCACAGTGTGTTTCAAATTTAATGCTATGTTTAACTATTATATATATATTATATATAATATAATAGCATAATATATAATATATGCTGTTGTATCCATACTGTTGGTCATGATTGATACAGACACTACAGATAATGTACAGTTTAGCGTTATATTGTATAATTATCTATTTCCTTCAGTCTCACAATTATATTTAGAGGAAAAAAGATCCTTGCCAATGTAACAGAAAAATTTAACAAATTCTCAGGACTCTTGATTTATATACAGAAACTGAATTTAATAATAAAAAGAAAATGCTAACGGAGTAGGGACTACGTTTAAAAAGCATTCACAATAAGGAAAGATTTTGACAATTCTAAAATGCACTTAGATCTCAGAAAAATCTGATAAAATTTGGTAACAATAAAATTGTGTTTGTCGCTACACGAAATGATAATATACTGAACAGATTAATGTTATCTTGTAAACAAAGTTATTTATGGGAAAAACAACAAGGTTAATACTATTTCGATTGTTTTCCTCCTTACATCTAACTACAAAAAATTCGACTTTTTTAAAAACCTTGGATGTTATTACTAAATCGGATTTCTACAATAATAGATGATAATTATTCTAAATGGGGTCTTTTAACTCTTTTCGGCACGAGATAATTCGAAATATTTAGATCAACGATGAATCAATCATTTAGCGATCGATGTAGGATCGATAACGAGCGTTCGATTTGTCGATCAGTTCGGAAATCGGAACGATCGTAAGTAATTACATTTTAAGCAATAATTTCGAAAACAAAAAAAAATAAATAAATTTCAATCTTTCTTTTTCCCAATAACCATATTTCACTTTTCTTCTTCACCTTCTCTTTCGTTTCGAAAAACTTTAAGAAAGTACAAAAAATTTGATTTATAACATCTTCGGTTAGATAAACTTTTATTCTGTACCTGAACCTCACTTTTTCAATTTTCGTACTTTCCTCGAAGTTTATTCTCGGTTTAAATTTGACAAATAACGGAAGTTTTACATTAAATAATATATTTTATACACACACGCTATACTTCGCACTGATGGCGATTATCCATCGACATTTTTTTTTTCATTATCAGTTTGGAAAATATCTGTGATGTCCTCCAAAATTATCGTTTTTGGCTTATGTATTTAACTTTAACTTGACAATCACGGAAAAAAGTGAAGTTTGTTACAACATACAACAAATACTATGGTTAGAAAAAGACAAAAGATTTCCACACAGTAGAGTATATAATGATAGAGAATAAATCGTGCGGGGCTATCAATCTCTCGGCATTCCATTCTGACATAAGTGATATGTCATATGGGAATGTCTGCAGACTGCATATTATTATTGTACAAGAACAATTTGTATTAATCTCACTATTGTTATAAAATTCCAGTTCAGTGAGTTTGACGACAGTTCTTTCTTAAACTACTTTTCTGTAATGATTTCTAAAATTCCGTAATATTTTCGGAAAGTAATTTTAACACTTTTTTACGCGTTCGCACATACAGTTACCAATAAAAACAATTTTTTTTTTGAAATTCTCATCTGGGCAATTCCGTGGAGAGTAAAATTTAAAAAAAAAAGAAAAAATTTAAACACCCGAACAATTTTTTGGATTCATTCAAACTTTTATTATCCATTCTTTCCCCGTGCAGATTTACTTCCACACAACACAGCGTCTCAGAAATCATCCGGTACGCACATTCATGCTTACTTTTGAATCGGTCATCCATGCAAGAACATCATTAACTCCACATTTTAACATCTCATTTATCACCTTTACATCTACACTGGAATAATTTCTACTTCCCAATAACTTTAATTGCATGAAATTCCTCGAATTTCTTATACTGGATACTACTATTACTACTAGAAAGACAAACAAATTTTCGTTACAGAAATAAAAAGAAAAAAAAAATCGCTTTATATGTATCAATTTTTATATTGCACTTAATCGAATAGCGGATTTTAACAAAGAAGCAGTGTCAATTTAAAACGAGAAGAAGAAAAATTCGCACATTCGGATAATAAATTAGTTTTGTTAATCATTCTTTCTGCGACAATGACAAATTGCTAGGTGCGTTATCAGATGGCAGAAACAATAAGATATAAGATACATATATTGTTCAATTAAAATATTGTGAGGGAAATTTATGAATAGCTGGGGATTTTTCTACCCTCTTCCTCTCTCAAATGGACTAAAAACTGTATCATGCAACTATAATAAAATATTTATTTCTTAATTACTTTTAATTTTGCGATTAATTAAAAGAATTTGTCCTTCGTTATATTCTTTTCTACTATAGCCAGTATTACTTCTCCGTCCTTGACCAGTCTACATTTTTTCAAACAGGTAGTTATGTAAGGAACAAATAAAGCAGGTTCTGTGGATTTCCGCTCTGTGCAATTCGACCTGATATATTTCTCTCAAAGGGTTATTGCATCCGCCCAAAGACTACTGTTGTACATATTCGGCTATGAAATTTCTTTATAAACAGTAAAATTTTCCTTTAATATTTTATCTGCTCTTTGCTATCAAATATTTTTTTTTTTTTGTAAGAGAATAAAATCCTCTTAAAGTCGCAAATATCATAAAAAAATATTATACTTAAAATTTGAAGATGATACAGGTTTTTCTGTTCTACATTTAACTACCGTCCTACTACTACTACTAGTGGCAAAAATCGCGAATGTTAACAGCAATTTTGTAAGAATAAAATATTTTCCTAAAGGATAAAACTTTCAGCTTATGAAATTCACGGTGTACATACACACATACAGTATAAGTATTACGACAATCGAACCTTTGCACTATTAAATTTTTTCATAATAATTCGGTTATGTAAACTCATTCTATTTTACAAACAAGATGTTCATAGTGATAATATTACATCTTTTAAATCAAGACAAGTTGGTGCAACCAATCCAGGATACTAAACTGGCAACAAAAATTTCATTTTACGACAAAAATTAATTCACTTTTTTAAAGATAGCAATAAAACATATTTAGTAAGAGCATTTTATACATACCATACAAAAGTTGTCATCGCAAAATATAGAGGTAAAAATTTTTAGATTTAAAATATTATTTTATACTATTAATTTTTATCACGTCTGGAATAAAAAAAAATGTTCATGTTTTATATTTTTATTCGGTAATAACGTGTTTATGCCATTTCTTTTACTTGATAAGATGAATACTGCAGTGGATATACGGCGGCAATCAGAAAAATTTATGTTTTTCGGATGAGATTTGACTCAAAAAACGAAATGGAACAATTCATAAATGTTTCTTTCTTCCCGCCCCACATATATATATATTATATTTATATTCCTAGCAAAGATTTAGCTTACACAAGATGAATTTTCTTCTATCCTCCTTAATATTACGGATTGTTTCTATAAATCGCAAACAGGTGTTTCTGTAATCTGGACGATATTATTGCATATTTTATTGGTTCAAATGGGTAAACATTTGTGGAATATATATCTCAGTTTGCGCCTTATAAAACGGTTAGACGAGTTTTATATCGACCATTAACCTAGCATATAGTTACTATAATTAACAGACATATGGCATTTAGACACTATTAGTCTGCATACTTAAAAATTCGTAAGCTTTTTTTTTTGTGGTGCTGCTAAACTATGAAAGAAGGGAGAATATAATAAAAACGGGTGAAGTTTTAAATTCTCCCCAAGACTTATTAGAATTATTCCAATGTGTCTGGAAATACAGAAGGGAAAAAACAACATATAGGTATATGTATATAAAAAAAATCAGACTGGCACAAAGTAGTTTTTGGTGCATGTTTTTTCACAAAAGAAGATCGCTTAGTGGAAACCAGTCTGCGCTTTGAGGCACTAACAAGGGTGAAACCAGCTGATGGGCAGACGGAGAGAACCAGACAGCTGGTTCCCTCTCTGGCAGACGGAAAAGGAGGGGTGTACGTAGCCAAAGGGTTTCCGGTGACCGGGCCGTCCACTACGAGTCATACAAGACAGGATGTACCCCCATAGTTAGCAAGGTATTATGGAACTGGGCATGCGTCCAAGCGACGAGACAGGTGCATTGTACCGTTGTCCACGAGAAAAACCGACTAGCCTTCGGGGCTACAATCGAATGC
Organism: Androctonus mauritanicus; assembly: GCA_011317285.2. Classification (NCBI taxonomy): domain Eukaryota; kingdom Metazoa; phylum Arthropoda; class Arachnida; order Scorpiones; family Buthidae; genus Androctonus; species Androctonus mauritanicus. The sequence goes on along the minus strand of WUQG02425781.1, from coordinate 1,971 downwards.
TGCTAACGTCTCTGCTAAAATAATGTCCGAAAAACTATTATTGATCGTCGTCTTGTGACCTAAATAATGTCTTGGAAGGACAACTATCACAGACTAAACAGTTTGCGTCACACTACGACATAGCCCTTATCTGTCTGGTTCTATAGCTCATGAGCTAGCGAGAATGCCATCTATACCATCTGCAACGTATAGGAAAACCAACACAATGATACCATCTGCCATACAATAAAAAATGTTTGGACAGTGGATTTCGTTTCTATATAATCTACATTTCATAATATAAAAGAAGTTATATTCGACAATAATAAAAAAAAAAACTTTTTAATTTCGAAGGTCGTGTGACGTTTGACTCCGATTTATACTATCTTTGACGTAATTAAAGTCGTGTTTAGATATAGATATGGCGAACATAAACAGATATGGAAGCGAAGAAAATATTCGCGAAATAAATAAAAACTGATATAGCGCCACGGGTCCAATTTTATCTAATTTGCGACAGTGTAAATAAATGCGCACAGAGACAGACTTTTATATATTACTGGCTACTATGTTATCGCACTTTTTTTTTAACTAGGATAAAATTTGATTAGACTAAATATTAACAACAGTGATAATTATAAATTTAATTTCGCAGCAATATTCTCTTATGACGAATATAAAATTATAAGTTTCGTGTATAGCGTTTAAAAGCTGTTACCCTCACCCCTCGCATCATTTCGTAGCGGAAAAAAAAACCGCAAGAGAAAAAGGGGAAAAGAGTGATTGTCAAGTGGTTCTAATCCTGATAGTAGAGGCACTAATGTTCTCTTTCTCAGTTTGTCTGTCCGGATGCTTTTAGTGAGGGGTTCTGATGGACCCAACTATTGACAAGTTAGACGAGAAAGTAACTGCGAAACTTTCTACATCTTAGTTCTTCATAGATACTTTAACTTTTAGCCTTTTTTTTCTAACACTTTAATAATGAAAAAAAAATTTTGTTTTTTACATTTTTGTAACTAATGACAAATGCATCAACGCCTACAAAATTATTATTTATGGATTTAATTCTAGACTATTTTTTTAAATATATACATTAAGATTTCTTTTAAAATTAACTAATCGATGCATACTTACATTCGAATTCTGTGCTGTGGAATAATAAAATATGATACAGTAACTTTCTTAAATACTGTATGTTATTTAAGAATTATTTCTCGAATTTCATGTTTAGAAACTGTAGGCTTACTAAATATTGGGAAACAAGTTTGAGTAACATATTTTTTTAAGAGTGTTTCTCAATCTTTCTCGGCCACCAGACACCTTCTAATAACATTACAATCGATATAGATTCTATTATACCAGGCGATCCGCTTAATGCACTTTAAAGGAGTTAGTAAATTACATAATAAATTATCTAATTTTTTTAATTACAATAGCTTAGCGAATTTGTATTATTACAGTATTACTATTAAACTGTTTTTAGTGCGACAACTGGGGGGTTAAAAATTTTAAGTGAGGTTTTAAAAATAAATTTACACCTATTTTCCTTCTCGACTATCTTTACGTAACAGTTTGCCCTCTTGGCTTATTTCCTACATATCGACAGACAGACTTTCCTCCACTCTAGCGTTAAACTGGCCTTTGTAACGATAACTATACTATGGGAGGATTTTTAGCATTTAATCTGCAATTTTCTTTTTCTTGGTGTGTAAAAAATGCGAGTGTTGGAAGAAAATGTAGGAGGCACGCGGCTACGGCAGCAAAAGCAGCAGCAGCAGCAGCAGAGCAGCAGTCGGTCAACAACCTCTTTGCACTGACAAACAAGTAGCACACAAAACTTTCACACGTAAACGTCTGACGTCGTATCCTCACGCAGATGGAATCTCCAAACACTTCGCTATCATTATCGAAGTAAGGCGTTTCCGGATGTGTAACACCGACACCATATTGCATACCAGCCGAAAGCGTAACCCCCCGTTACATTTTCGTATA
>WUQG02425780.1:0-38678 GCA_011317285.2 Androctonus mauritanicus | reverse complement strand
TCTTTCCATGGATCCGTATTATCTAGAAAATAAAACAACGTTATTGCTTTAGCAGAGATCACATATCCATTTTCATTTACAGTTACACCTCCCAAAGAAAGAATTCCATGATCGGTGTAATTTTCTTCCACCGGATATTTGAAAAGTAACATTCCGTTTTCAATCTTCTTGACATCATTATTGAGAAGTAGAACCTTATTTTCATAACATTTTCCTGCTTTTTTGGCACAGATATTTTCGTATCTCCATTCATTTTCATCATTAACGCTTAAATTACGAATTATTTCATCTACATAAATTACTTCTTTAAAGACTGATTGTCGAAGAACAGATCCACCATCACTAGCTTGAATAATAACTGTACCATAGAAACAGAGTTCAGTTAACCTTATTGGGTCAAATTCATAAGAAATATCCAGAGGAAACAAAGTTTTTAATCGAGATTTTGTTGTATCTCCAGATGAAATGAAATAATCTTCACTTACACCAAATCTAATTTTCTGTAAACCTGTACTTAAGAAGGCAGTTAAAAATATCGGCGTAAACAAAAACCATGAATTGTACTTGACAACGTTTTTTCCTAGTTTTTCGAATATCTTAGTAACTATGGCGAATGCTGCTCCAATTATTCTCATATTGATGCTATAATAGAAACAAAATGTATTTTTTAGATTAAAATATAATATAATACTTTTAATTAACAAATAGATAGTTATATTTTAATTCAGGCTTTATGTGTAGAGTTGTCTTACATTTATAGATTTACCTTTAAAAAAAAAACATAATTTTTAACTCTTATTGCTATTTATGACAATTATTTCTTTTTAAAATAAATATATTTAGAGTTAGATATTTATTTATTTAAAACATTCATTTAAATAAATATTTCTGGACATATTTATAACAATATTTTTCTATGTAACATAAAATTCTATTGCTTATATAAACATGTAATGCTATTTTTATTGAGTCTTTGTAATGATAACTGTACCATCGAGACTAAACAACTCCCGCACCACACAGAACAATGAGGAAACACGAATATTTCTTTTAAAAATAATAAACGAGGAAAGAGAACCTTGCCTTTTCTCGAAAACAGTATAGAAGTGAGTTAGTCAGTTGTTGCTTGGCTTTCTCTTAAGAAGATCAGCCCTGGGATTAGGGAGAGTAGAGATCATATGTGTTTGGTTCTGCGAGGATTAGTAAATTTTGATAGTGGTTTGATAGTGATTTGATTATTTATTTATTTATTAAAATTAATAAATAAATAAAAACAGGAAGATAGACATCAAGATAGAATGTGAGCAATCTAACATCAGATAGAAAAAGAATCAAAAAAAGAATCATAATCGAGGAGTGCATAAGAGGAATAAAAGGATGAACGAAGTCAGGAATGAGATTGTCTTGATTTGTACTATAAAATTTTGTTTTGAGAAAGAATCACAAGGTATTTATCCTCAAAATTTAAATATTGCCGGGCTCATTGAATACTGCAAAAAAAACCTTTAACAATTAAAAATACAGTAGTTATTGATTAATGAACGGTTTGTATTTATGTCACTGATATCACTAAGTCTCATTCTTAGTCTCATTGCCTGACATTATCGATCACGCTACATACCTAGAGTAGACCTACACCTATAGGAATTTGTTCGACAAACCGATAAATGCATTGTTATCTCTTATACTGTTATCAATTCTGCACAGTATGATAATTCATACTTTAAGAATTAAGTAATTCTTAAAATAAGAATTATCAAGCTGTACAGAATTGACAACAATGCATTTGTGGATTCGTCAAACAAATTCCTATTCAAAAGAATTACTCAAAGTAATTCTTAAAGTTATAATTGCTTACAATAGTGGTTTACAAACTTTTTGTGTTTGTGTCGCTATTTTCGTTAAAAAATGTTATTCCCTTCATTATCATAGCAGTTTAATTTTATAAATACTTTCTATTTACAGTTTAATACTACAAAACAATAAACCATATTTTGTATAAATAAAGAGTTTACACATAAAAAATATATATTTATTATGCTATAAAATTTTTAATACAATTAAATAAATCTTACAAAAAAAAAATAGAATACATGTTTAATACATATTTTTCTGTATTTGTACAATATGTATTTGTGTTTTTGTATTAATGCAATGAGTGGATTTGATTTATGGCACAAATTCTTTCAAATCGGTATAATGGAAGGTATCGCAGTTCCCACTTCGATATTTTGTCCTTAAAACAGCCGAAAGTTATTCGATACAAGGATATATGTTATAACTCTTTTGTTGATTCATATTTTTCAATAATAATTTGAATTTATTCTTTGCTTGTTTGTCTCAAAATGATCTAGTGTTAATTGTTGCACAGTACACTGTTTGGAAAACTCTGGTATTAAAATTTATTACAATTTGCTCTATCTATTTAGTTTTATTATTATTAAAGCATTATTGTAAGCAATAGCTTAGATAATTTCAAATTAGCTGATATCTTAAACTAGCAAAAGATTGAATTTTAATTAAAAGTAATAATATTGTATTCTTGGATCCAATCCTCAATCGTGTCCGATTAGCTATTCTATGAGTCATAACCTTCCTTTTCCTCCTGTCCCTGACCAAATCCTTCAGTTCCCTGATGTTCTTGCCTGTATCCCTCTTGATAGAGTCCAGCCAACGAGTCTTTGGTCTTCTTCTAGGAGTTGTTCCGCTCATCATCCCCAGCATTCTTGGATACATTCCTTTTATTAATTTTATCATCTAAACTTATTTAATAGATTACTATGCGTAAATTGGTACTGCCGCTATGATACGATAATAGCGGCAGTACCAACATGATTGATTACTTTCAACAGAATCATTCATTAAAATTAATCATCGAATTTAAATTTATTAAAAGCATCATTAGGTTAAAATTTTAAAAGCTGATACAATATTCGCTTCTTTGAAGAGATATCAATGAAACTTAAAAACATGCGAACTATGGGATTTGCCAACACAGAATGCCAAATTCAAGAATGTCACCCTATACCGTTTTATTGCATCAGATATATATGCAAAATTAATTTTTCATTATTTTTTTGTACCTAATGAATCGGGGGAAGTAGCTTATTTTTCTCTAGATTGTTAGTATTTAAACAGGTTGCGATAGGTGATGGTTTAATATTACTTCCTATAAGTCTGTCAAATATATATATATACAAGATGGCTATTATCAAATTATGAGTTATTCGCATTGAAAATCGAAAAATTCCCAGTGATTGTTGGAATTTTAAGCAAAAATTATACAGTCAGTTACTGAAGTATTATTATTAATCGTAATAATATCAGCATAATAAAATTTCACATATTTAATGTGTAGTGGATACTTTAAAAAATACTTTGCTTTCGATGTTGTTTCAAATTTAGCCATTTTAAGTCACATGATTAAAAGTTGCATTTCAACCTGATCTAAGGGAAATATGGCAATTTTTGCTTCAGAATTAGATGCCGAATTTAAATTTTGTATTTATAATTTGTTTTCGTAAATTAAATGATAACTTATATTAGGATCGAAACAGAGGTCTTCTGTTCGAAGAAAGATTAAGAGATTAAAACTTGCAGCATAACATATAAAAAAACGAAGCATAATTACATCCATGCGTCACAGATCACAGATATGGTAGACCTATAACTACCTTACCGGACGTTAAAAAGGAGATGATAGAAAAATGATGATGAAAAATATGGCATGGGCTCACACAGTAAATAATTCATTATATATTTAATGCTAATTGGATATGAAGGGTTTAAAAAAAAACTGTTAAATCCATTTTCTATTAAATATAAAATATTTGGGATAGCTTGTTTTATATGGACAACTCCTACATCTTTTTTAATTAAAAGAGATTACTTTATATTAACTCTTGACTTTCATAATATGGAGCCACACTGAAGGTACCAAAGAATCGCATGTGGTTCACCAGCAACAACTGGGCCATTGTAGATACATACGATACCTAAATATCTGATTTTATTTAATTCTTTTATTTTTGTAGAATTTAATAATTTGTTCTATTAAAATATACATAGTAAAGTGAAGAAGATGATTATTAGATGAGTAAAGAGTTCATTTTTGCTATTTATTAAATTGATTATCATCAAAAGTGCAGTGGCATCTTATCCCGAATATTCAGGGTAAGATGACTAATTATAACTTTTTTAAAAAATTATAAATAATGATTTGATTGTTATTTTGAAGTTTTTGATTGAGTCATATATGCAAAACCCTTGTGAGTTTAAGTACAAAAAATACGAAACGAAAATATTTAAATTTAATATGAGTTTTAGGGTCAGAAAGAAAAAATTGATCAACTTCCCCCCATTCACTATATAAAATCTAATATTTGAAACTTTATTGATTTTTTGTATTATTTTCTAAAATTATAATTTCCATTTTCTATATAAAAAGCTTTAGTTTCTAATTATTGAGCTTCCTTATTGCTCGTCGATATATTGCATGATATGGATATCGGTTTTATATTGTTAATGTAATTTTGCTTTAATCAATTTAAGCTGATAAAAAATCCATTGAAAACTTTTTCATATTCAGTTTGCAAAAATTATAAATAAATCTTACACTCTTTATAAAATTATCTCTCAAAATTTATATTGTATATTTATCTATAAACAAATTTTTATTCTAAATAACGGTTTTAGTATTATAATTTCAGTATTTTATAGATTTTCTTATGTATTTTAATAATTTCTCTATCTTCTTTGTATAAGTTGGTTCATTTACTACAACTAACGAATGAATGTTATTTGTATACATATAAAATCACGAAATTTCCATAAAATAAATCTTAACATTATTCCAGTTTCTTTCAAGACTTAAGATATCTTCAAAATGAAATATAAAAGATGAAAAAGTAATCAGAAAGAGCAGAAAACATTAAAAAAATTTTCATCGATGAAAAACCAATTGATTAGTTACCAGATTAGCTTCCAGTTAAAAAAAGTTCTTTATTTTCTTCAAGATTTTTTTTTTAAATTAATCGTTTATAAATTCGAGTATTTCCGCAATCATACCCAATTCAAAATGCAGAAAATTTTAAAATCGATATTCATAACATCCATTGTTACTTCGAAATAAGACAACAACCATTCAGATTAGCAAATCATCTCTAGAATTACTGTATTTACGATAGAATTAGAATTTACAATATCTAATTATACATGAGTTCAACCAGCGCTTGAATTGTAAGACTAGAAGATACATGCAAAGTAAATTGTAAATTTCTTCTGCGAATTTTATTCGGAGCATCTGATATTCATTTTACAGTTAAATAGGAAGAAACTTCTGAACTTTTTCTTTGAAGTTACAAGCTGCATGTTTATGTAATAACATAGTAGTCTTGAAAAGAGTGAATCAAAATGTTTACCTTGCAAACAATTTTAAAAAACGTAGATAGAATGTTATACGTTAGAAAAGAAACCTCTTTAGAATCAATAAATAGCTAACGAAGAAAAAATATATTAAATTATTATTAAGATCGACCAAAATCAAATTTCATTACTTAAAATACTGAAAGATAAAAAAGACAAAAAAATTCTAAATTTTTTCGTGTGTAAATGATGAAATGAGAAAAATTTATATTCTGCTTATTTTATTTCTTACTTTATTGTCATCAAGTTTAATTATAATTGATTTTAATTCCTCTTAGTATCGTTTTCGGTGTTGGTATTTTTATAGTCAGGAGTGGCTTCAGTGCAACTTTCAGAGAATAAATCCAACAGCAAAAAGAAATACGACAAGAGTGGCGGTCATACTAAAGGAGCTGCCACTTTCAATTCAAATGTAATACACGGGAAAGTAACGTTCAACACTTTAGTAGCATCTCTACCTGGAGCGGTATGCTTTACGTGAAATGCAGATATTAAACAACATAATAACAATATAAATATTTCGAATTAATCGATTAATCAATGATGTCGGGATGCAATAAAGATAAAAATTTAAATTTGATCAAAATGGTATGTTAATAAATTTCGTTTTATTCTCAATTTTTGCTTTATTTATTTATTATTCTAGTATTTCAAACACTGCATTCAAAATGGAACGTAATGAAATAAAAGAATAAACTACAACTTAGAGTATAATATAAGACAAATATTATACCTTAGTCAAATATTATTATAAAAATCTCGATGATATCCAATTTTTTGCATATCATTCTCAAAACATAATTTATTTATCAATCCGATATTGAGAAGAGAAATCTTTCGTAACATTATAAATTTAAATCTAACTGGAGATATTAGAAAGTGATCCGAAAACTGAATACTATGAAAATCAGAAAAGTATTGACTAGTGCGACCATTATTGAATTTTCCATAAAAATTCTGTCCTACCAAATGATATATTTGTCCTATTTTTTAAGTCTACACATTACTATATATTCTGGAAGTTTATAAATGCCATAATAATAGCATAAGCGGATTATGATCCATATTATATTTCGAAATGTTCTACCTTTAACATAAGAAAATGTTGTTCAATCAATCTTTCCAAGTCTCAAAATGACATTGTTTACATCAAAAACGTTTTCGTCTAATGCATATTGAATCTAATCTCCCATAGTGAAGTGCTTGTCTATCGCTAATGTCCCTACTTTATTTTCTTTTATAAATTCAGATATCGTGTCTAATCAATTTATTAACATAATTTTGAAACCACTTCAATAGTTATATAAATAAAAGAATATCCGAATAACATATAAAATTTATTTTTGTATTTTCTATTTCTATAATCCTCGAAACGGAAGAGATGGAAATCGAATCAGAAAGTCATAAATATGAGATTTTTTTTTCATCCTAAATTCTTTTTAACGCAAATTTCATAACGTAAATGATAGAACATAAATTTGCATAGGATTTACTTAAATTCAGTTATAATTTCAGCAAATTGTAAATTCACTCATAATCTAATCTTGTATGGAGTTGTTGTTACAAAGGAAATAATAATAAAAAAATTTAATAAATTTCTATATAATGGTTGTCGTGAAAGATAATTTTAAAGTACGTTGATTAATAAATGAATTTTAGCTGTTAATAAAAAAGTTTATCAGATTATTTTAATATTTTTCTTGAATATTTTAAATTAATGAAGAATCCAGGATATTTTGAATGTAAATTATGCAGCAGTTCTTTATGTTATCTCTTGAGAAAGCGATCGTTATGATAAAGTGAAGAAAATATTTTATGGTTTATAATTTAAATATGTTAGAACATGCAAAGAATTCGATTCCTTTTGTTCGACTATAGTAGATTCAGCACTCAGCGAATGATGAGTTTCTTTTCGTAATGTAAAACTATCAGTGAAACAAACGTTATTTATTAACTCTGTTTATCGCGAACAATAATTTTTCATTGGAAACAAAGGGATAAGAGTTTACTATGAAAAATTACAAACGAAAAACCATAAATTCCAATGCAAATTTTCCATACTTTGCATCCGGCATATAATTTAACATAAAAGATTTACATAAAATTTCACTGCAAAGGAAATACCTTGAATATGGTGTGCGAATATACCGTCAACCTAACACTCAATAAATTTCAGTTTCAATCTCGAAAATCTACTTTTATTGCATACAAAGTTCTAAATTTAAATCGATTATACAGTATTTTCGTCCATTGTGTTAAGGTTTAGAAGTAGAGACTAGAATCTCAAAGGTTGTAATATTCACTAAATTTATCAGATTTTTCAACTTTTTATCACCTCCATATTTAGAAATGATATATTTGAGATGCAGATATGCTGATTTGTTATTCAGAAAAATGAGAAAAGTGGCATACAAAAGATCTTTTAATAAAGAAGACTCAATAAATAAAAATTATCGTCAGTTTTCGCATCACATTTATGCGATGTAAACATCAATATTACATAAAATAAAAATAAATATCTGTCATATTTACCTTGCGAGATGGATTTTTATTTAGAAATGTTTTTATAATAAAAATTCACTTTGTTTTATTTGTCTGTACTGAGAGCATTTCTGTTATTACATTCAGTGATTTTTCAATTTCAAGAATTCTTCCGAGCATGACATTTTTATAATTTTTTTCTATTTATAATAATGCGAGAGGCCCCACTGTAGCTTCGATCGAGAATAAACCATGCATAATTTTGCATTAAATATATATTGAGAAAGGATGTATTAGAATGAGAAAATTTTAATTCTGAATTGGAATTTCAGAGAATATTTAAGCTCTCATGATTTCAAAATTGATTATTTTCTTTTTTTTCTTGGTATGTGCGGAAAGCGTTCATCTGAGTACAACCACTACCATTTATAAACAGAATTCTTGGTTCGATATCGAAATTTATCTTCACACTAAATTTGATCCTGAAAAAGCAAGTAGAGTTATCACGTTTCCGATATAAAAATAGACAAAGTTGCATTGACGTATAATAACATTGTTTGTTTTTCCGCTTCACCGATAGAAATAATATAGTAAACTGTTGTTTTTCGTTTATTCTTTATTTTTACGATAAAATTCGATATACTGTAGCTGAAGTAATTTTAAATTTCTGACAAGTTTTTAAAACTGAATTTGCGAGCCAATATTAAAGAATTTCGCAAATTGATTTTCGCAACTACATCAACTTGATTAATAAGTCCAACGTATTTTTATTATTAGTTTCTTACCTTCCTTCGATTTCTGCTTCCAGTTGGCGTATTTTCAGTTTCGCCATGTCTAGTTCGTGTTTCGCTTTCCAAAGTTGCGTATCACAAATGGGATCTTTGCATCGGTGATGTTTTATCATGTCCTGGGCCTCAAACACAGCACCCCTGAAACTCAGGGATTTACCCATGCTCTGTTATGGATTAAAAGAACAAAAATATTAATATTAATATCGAGAAAAAATATATTCTATACAATAAATTATTCGAAATCTTAATTCACTTTCGAGCATTTAATTATTTAAGATTCTACCAGAAAGATCTTTTCAGGGTAACTTTCAATGGTAGATAGAAAGTTCTGATTATAAATGGCGAGCAGGAAAGATCTGTGTCAAGACTCTGAAAACGTGATTGGTTTGCAGCACGAGTTTCTTTACCTCTGGGAAAACTAGAATCTTGGACTTTCCAAAGGGAGCAATTAAAGTATAATCACAAGAAAGAAAACTCTTGACTTGTTACGTCTTAAAGACGAAATAAGTCTGAAGTTTTAACTTATTCTGATTAGTTTTATCATTGTATTTAATTCGATAGAAATTAAATATATTCTCTTGGCACAATTCAGAAGATAAATGCTATTGAGAATAATCTATTATCATCGAAAAGTTCTTAACTTTCTTAATAAATTAAAGTTAAAACATCGCTGTTTCTTTTCTACAAGACAAGACATATTAGCTAGATAGCAATAAAAATTTATATCAAAATAATAATTGCATTAAATTCCATCAAATAAATCTAGATTAAGTTTAATGAAACGCAAGGAATTTTTTTTTATATAAGAAAACTTTACTCACTAGACTAATAAGGGTGAAACAACCTCCGCCGTCTTTCTTTTCCAAGTGCTTCCTGATGTAACGGAAGTACACGTGTTCTAGACCCAAGAGGCAAATGGTTAGAAAAACACCACATCCTAGCAATAAAAAGGCGCTCATGAATTGATTGACATCCAAAGGCTTGCTCACGTTACGTTTATTTTTTGTAGGCTTGCAAGCTCCTTGGAGCCAAAATCTTTGTAACCGTTCCAAATCACCTAAAAGAAAAATAATAAAAAAAAAACATCAGAAGATAATTAGCAACTTTTAAATGCCGTACATCAAAAAAAGAACTTACCGTTTTCTCTATACTTAATCATTTCTCTGTTAAACTTGTTTAAATGAGCAGATTTCTTTGGTAAAGCGAAACCGTATCCGGTCATAGCATACCAAGATCCTACAGTTAGAAGACGGCATTCATTATCTTGTCCAACTAAGTATTCCAAAACTGTTGAATCATATATAAAAGCATCTAGATCCCTAAAATAAAACATAAAAAATTTTTTATCGTTCCGGATATTACACGCACTGTTTGTATATGAAGCACGAATTTCTTGGATACATTTGAATATTAACTGTCTATCCGTCTAGAGCTATATATATGTATGACAAAGCATTCTGATCACGTTTTCATCACCAGTACTTCAACAGATGACATGTCCATCTCTTGTAAATTTTTCAAGCTTCGCTGGGGGTATATTTGGAGAATTGCCATAAAGCTCATAAATTTCTAACGTTTTGAATAAAATAAAATTTTTTTAAGTTGGCACGGAAATAATTTTTTTATCGTGCTAGAAAGACGATATTCTTATACAAATTTTGACGACATGTAATAAATTTAAATGTCATTCGAATTATAAATTTTACATCAAACATATAAAATTAAAATAAAGAAGATAAAAAATAATAATATGTATGTACAACTATTTACCCCATCTTCACTGCTTTGATACCTTCCTTCACTGACAGTCGATTGTATTTTTTCATATAAAGATATAGATCTGGTTTATTTCTTTTAAGTACCGACTCAGTATTGCCATGAGGGATGGTGCCATAGCGGAATGGCGGATCAACCATCGTAGGATATTGCAACTATAAGAGAGATATACTATATAGATACTAGATAAAAATAATTAATTAATTAAGAAAAATATTATATATATATAAATCTTACTCTTTTGTCTTCTATTCCACTTAAATCATAATATTCTTCACGTGTAATCATGAATGCTGCTAAATTAGCTGTATATATTGCGAGGAAAACTACTGCAAACATGGCCCATACGTTTGACATGAAACGTGCCGAATAACTTCTTGGGCAATCAACATTGACGGCGGCACCAAATAAAATAGCCCATACTAACCAATACGTTCTGAACAACGAAAATTTGTGATCTGATAAAAGATAAATAAGCAAACTGTTGAAGAGAACTAAATTATTCAGAAGAAAAACTATTTATGTAGACATATATCGGTTAATACTTTTTCTTTTGCTAATCTAACTATCTAGCGTTGTCATAAACCCTTAACAGTTTATTTTTGACTAAGCAACAATAATAACAAAACAATAAACACATATTTTTTTCTACAAAAAATCAAAACATGCCAAAAATTTATAATTTTTAACATAAAATTCACAAAATTATCGTGCAAATCACTTGCTTTCAGTATAATACTAAATACTGTTAGAATTTATTTTAAGATCGAAGGATCATTCAAAACTAATATGTAATATATGTAAATAAGTATTCGCTATTTACTTACCTGTAGGATCATTCTCATCTGATAGATGGAGCATAGAAAAGTAGGAATTTTTCACAACAAATAATGCAAACATAATATGCAAAAAATATCTTATTATGGCATGAATTTCATAAAAATACATATAATTAACACCTTAATTTTTGATAATCCCGTGCAGATTATGGCGCAATTTATATATTTTTTTTTTGTTATTATAAATATTAAATTCTAAAATACGTGTTGTTTACTTTTTATTTATTTTCAATAAAATATATAATTTTCAACTTACCTCTAACTGGCAACATTTTTTTGTCATAACCGGCAGGACTTAACCATTCAAAAAAGAAAATAGAGAAAGCCGCAGCTTGTATGCTTATGAGCAAGATCATTATCCACGATATTGTATCGAACGGTTCTGAAAAGATAAACACCGAATATCACATTACCTAAAGATAATAAATTGAGTTAAAAATCGGTTTAAATTTTCCAGACATCGAAAATTTTTGTTATAACATAAAAAAAACATTACGTTTATAGTTAATGAAATAGTTGGATGGTTAATGAATATTTAGAAGAGGTTCTTTCGGATATTGAGTTATTTGTTCAAGAAATGTCAGTTAGGATACATCGGAGTGATGGGTATTCTGCGCCTCGGGATATACCGACTCTTCTCTAGTAGTGTTTGCTGTCAATAACTGACATCTGTTTGATATCACGTTTATTCGTTGTATAAGTACTTCATATAAGTCCATTTTGTTATGGTGGGGCGTACTTAACTTATTTTTGTAACGAAAAGAAGATCATTTTGTGTTTCCTTGACTACTCCTTTCCATGCTATTCAAACATTTAGCAGATTAAAAGCAAAATCTTCCCGTTCTTTTTTTTTAGCGTTACGAGATATACATAAATCTTTAATCATCTTCTGTGTTCTTTTTTAGAACAACTTGGATGTTTTCAACAGAATACAAAGATATTTAGTTTAAAAAATTAATTTGTTTTAGTGAACAACAAAAAGATTTGTTATTAATTACGTAGAGAAATTTAAATTTACTCGATTCAGCATTGTAAAACACTACAAAACAGATTTTATATACATATTTAATATTTCTATAAATGTTGGCAAACACAATAAAAAGAAAACGAAAACTTAGAAATTTTATTTAAAGTTTTGATCTCGAATTCTTTGATTGTTTTATCTGAAAACCAAATTTGAATAAGAAAAAGCTCACCCAGAAATGCTTTGGGCGATATTATTCCTGTCCTCTTAGCTACAACAATAGCAATTCCAGTTTCTAAGAAAGGAACGGTGAAGTCGACGGCACTTTGTCTTTCAGAGTTAATTTTGAACGAAGTCACAACGATGTCCGCTTTATGAGACAAAAGATCAGCTATCAGACCATTCCATGTACCATTCTGTAAAGAAGTTACATAACTTTTCCTTTTTTGTTTTCAGGAAATTGAAATTTTGTAGTAAGAAAAAAACATACATATATATTTATTTTATCTTAACTGAAGTCATAAACGAAAACGAACAAAAGAGAAAAAAAAATTGATTAAAGTGAATTATTTCTAAAACGTTAGATGGCGCCACTTAAAATATCAATTCTGATATTTATTCTTTTATAAGCATAATTTAAAGCCATATTAATGCATAGTGTCAGCGATATTATAATGAAAACTGTTACTCACGTGTAGTGCTCCCCATTTTCTATCTTCGACTTCGTAAAGATCGAATGTAAAACTGAGGTCATCCGCGAATTTCTGAAGCAGATCGATGCAAAAGCCAGCGCAGCATTTCACGTAATCTGGATCATTCGTGGCCGTTGAAACATTAAATCTGATAAGAAAAATGCATTATATACATCATGTACATTGTCCCCGTACATTATATGATACAGTATATACATTAAGTTTTTATATAATAATTTAAATTCACTTAAATCTATTATATCCGTAGATATATATAAAAAAATATGTTATACTTACTTACATTCACTATAATAAATATTAAAAAAAAACAAGAAGAGTGATTTGAAAAAAATAACAGCTGCAATCAGTAATTGGAGCATGTAAACAATAGTTAAGAGTAATGCGTTAAATCAACTGTGAAAGATGGAAAGAAAGTCGATTTTCCACAAAATTTAATTCCATTTAACGTATAACATTCATTGCAAACATCATCCACATCTAAAATAACTCATCGTAACCTTTTTCTAATATTATAAACGTGCAGATAAAAATATTAAATGGCATCACACCTAAAAAGCAGTTATACCATATATCGTGCTTTCTCTTTTGTGTTTTTTTAAACTGTTAAACTAAAACAAATTTTAGAATTAATAAATGTATAAAATGTTGTCGATCTAGATTTTATTAACTAGTATAACTTCAAGAAAAATACTCGTCAAAATAAGGTGTTTAATAACTTTGTATTCTCTCTGCTACTTCCTTCTCTTCTAACAGATGTTCGGAACTTCACATTAGCCATACATTCCGAGTACTTAATCAAATTTAAAATTAACCACAGCAAACATCAGATCGTTTGTTTTAAAAACACTCTCAAATATAATGAATATTTATAAAAATTACACTTTACTAATTTACTTTGCATAAATCAAGAACTTATACAGTATAGATTTTTTTACTTTATTATTTAAAGCTATCCGTCATTTTTATATATACGGTATAAAGATTATTTATGCTTATATGATATGCCGCTTATTTTAATTTATGCATAAAATATCGTTAAATAAACGTTCTTAATTTTGTTAAATTTTCCTAAAATAATTAAAAATTGTATGTTGAAAAATAATATTAGCATATACTTTTATAATTTTTTTTTAAATTTGTCTTATATAAAATTTAAACTTAATTAATAGGTTGGTTATAAAACAAGAAATCTCTGATTAAGATTTTTTTATTATTAAAAGTCGCCGAATATAAAGCAGAATAATTTCATGCGAAAATAAAATGATCAACATTCTGGAAAACCCACTCATAATTTCTTTTTTCTTTTTTGTTAAAATTATAATTTTGTTTTCCATTAAAATAAATTTAAAATTATTATTGTACAGTATTGTCTTGCAAATTAATGTAACCTGTTCATTAAAAAATATTTTAAATTTAATTTTGCCTTTATAAAATTTTATTTCTGTCGCTTGTAATAATAATTTTATTCTCATAAAATACGAATTTATATAACATTTATGATTAAAATTATTAATGAAAACATTTTTTCTTCGTTGTAATGTGATTTACGAAATGAAATAATTCTTATGTATGCACATTTATTCTTAAAATCGTCATATGCTTACTTGTCATAACTGATATTTTTCTATAAAAGAAACGGAATATCGTCTATGACAGGTTATTGTAAAGATGATGAATATAATCATTTGCATGGATCGATTCTATAATTATTGCTGCGACTAAAAATAATTTTAGTTTTAAAATATTGGAAAAAAAAATATCGCTGAGGTTACGAAATTTTAAAAGAAGCTGTTTTCTGGATAATTTTATCAAAGAGGATGTCGTGCAGCAAATCAAATTACTTACGACGATGTTTTCGAATTTTAAAATATTCCTTCCCATTCGACTTAGATTCTATATATGTTTTCTACCTTTTACGAAGTTTCTCACGTATGAAACGAAATTGCTACTATATAAATTTATTATTAATCGTATAAATCACCAATTTTACTCGGCACGAATCTATGCATGCAAAAATATTTAATAATCTTATCTGGGCATTTAATTCGATGAACATCAGCACGAAATTTCTAATTGAAAGTACGGATATATATAAAATATTAAAGTACGCATTAATAATCTCCATATCTCTCATTTCTTAGTTTTTCTCTCTTGCATAATGATGATTAAATCTTTATTTCATGATCATTCGTAATTATCTTAAACGGTAATTTATTTTATTTTCTAAATTCATGTTGTTCGTCCGGATGATAATTATATTACAAGTAATTAGTGAGTAAATAATACGATCATCAATTTCCCGATTGATAAATCGATTGATGACCGAACTAAAAATGAACATTTACGTTAGTTGAACACAATTAATTATCACTAAGTCACTAAAAATGAAGTGATTATGGTAATTAATTAACTGTAGTCTATAACTCAAAGTCTTGATTGAAAGATAAAATTAAGATTTTATCGTTTAATAAAGACAAATAATAGTTTTTTTTCTTATTTATTTAGCTAAACCCAAAAATATAAGAAAAAATACTTATTTTAGTTGAACAACTTTGCAAAGGTTAGTAAAACGATAGAAAACCTATTTTATTTTTGTACATTAAGCCAATATGGCACATCTTCTTTGACCACAATGTTGAGCGCCATCCTGTTAGATCAGTTATTGATGTTCTAAGGAAAAAAAATTGCATTTTTCTTTTTATCTTACGAAGGGAACATCACAGAACAGAGATAATAATGGAATGATTATGTTTTATTATTTAATCATCAATCTGTTTAATCGAGATTTAAAACTATCTATAGATTTTAAAATGTCAAACTAGACCTATTAAAAATAGGAATTTATTAGTAATTTATGAAATTTTAAGTAATTCAAACGGAAATTTTACATATTTTTTAATTTTTGAAAATATAGGTTAAGTATGTGAAACGAGGAAAGGTCGCAGATGTTTGAAATTTATCATATTTTATTTTCTATCTTAAAATTAGAAATTTAAATAGAGAGTTGTGACACTAATTTAATTGGTAAATTCTTAAAAAATATTTACTTTAAAATTATTTATCAAACTAAACCGATAAACGTAGTAATTTATATAAAAATGAGTATTCAAAACAATTAGTAGCATTCGATGGAATTAAGGTTTCCTTCGAATAAAAAAAGAAAAATCAAGAGCATAATTAATTTAGTAATGTTAAATAGTTTTATTTAATCATTTGTAACTTTTACTTCTGAAACTGACATCTGCTACACGAAATTGATTTTTAAGTAATTATTTTTCTCTTTCTAAAGGTATTAAATTTACTAAAATTCTATGATTTTAAATCTGTTGATTAAAACAAAATTTAATTTAAGAGTAATTATTTAAAAAAAAATAATAATAATATGTTTTGAATAATAAAAAAAATGAAGCGAAGATTTTTCAAAATAAAATATTAAAAATGAAAGAAAAATAAAACAAAAATTGAAAATATACAGCGGACATGCTAAAGAGGATAGCTGACGATTATAACCAAACAAAGAAATATGACGAAAGGAAGACATAGTGGAGAAGATATTTTGCAAAAAATAAATATTATCGAAAGGAAATATCATTCATAAATGTTTATTTTCATACGTAAAATGGATAAAAAATCGAAAAAAGAATAAGAATTTGCCAAGACAAATGATGCAGTCCATAAATATGTTTTTGAAAAACGAAATGAAACTCTTCTTAAAAAATTCAATAAGTCTTTAGTAGAATTTTATAAATAAAATATTAAAATATATAAATATTTTTTAGTTGTAGATTAAAATGAAAATTGCATAAAGTACAGGTAATCTGAGTAAACATCCATATATTAATACACTGTCATAATGGAACAATGAGGTATGGTTATCAACAACACCGCTGATTGAACTCAATTACAGTAAAGTATATCAAAACTTAGTTATTGTATAATATAATAGTTCATATGTGAGGAAAATTGATGAATAGCATACTTAAATAATAGAAATCACTTAGAATCATTCGCTTCTCTATTTTATGATTCTAGGAAACAGTTAAAAACATAAATTTGGTTTCAGTAAATGCAAATGTAATTAGGAGAATATTTACTTTACATAATTTACTTAAAATGTTTTAAATAAATATTTTAACTCATTCATCTCTCGTTGTCAAAGTAACAAGATAATATTTTACATTATTTTAAATATTTTACAATTTATAACATTTTATTATGACTTGTACAGATATTTTTAAAATGAGCTTTTAAGAAGATTAAGATTTTCTATCGCTACTTTATAAATATATATATATATATATATATTTTATCTAAAATCAATTTTTTGACGATTAATTGAATTTTTACATCGTGTAAATTGAATTCATAAATAAATTATATCTGTATTAGATATAAAATATTGTCTTACAAATGTTTACTTTAACAAATTGAAAGATTTTTTTTATACGATTTTCATTGAAAAAGTTAATGCCTTTTCTTTATAAAATCTCATTAACATCCATAATGCAATTACGTTAATTAACAATGGAATGAAGTTATTTTAAAAGCATTTTTATTTAATTATTTGATTACGAAGATTTTTCATGCAAATTTTCTAAGTAAAAATTAATCTTAAGTTTATCAGAAATTATTAAATTTAAAACATATAAATACGGTATATATATGGCAACACTTCTGATAAGAGGAACATAATTTTTTTTTTTTTTTTAACAGCGACATCTATTAAAAGATGCAACTTTATTTTCTACATGTTTAAACTTGCAATTTTTTATTCTTTTCTACTTTTTGATATAATAACTATAATAAAACTGTAAAAATTTTTTTTACACAAAATACTATTGGAATATTCCACAAAATGCAATATTATTTGTATGTGAAAATTGAATAAAAACTTGAAGAATAGTGTATGGAAGAGATAAAATCACAAAAATAAGCAGTGCCAACTAATAAACAGCGCATTAAATTCACAAAAAATAAATAAATTTAGCATTGTTTATTGTATAATTAGTATAATAGAAAATGTTGCATTATTAAAAATAACAATTTAAAATAATTAAAAAAAGTTAAAGAATACATATACTGTATATATATATTTACTATTTTAATGCAAATAATTACATAAATAATAATTAAGATATAATTTAAAAAAAATTATTTTAATTTCTTTTATTAATGATATATAAATAATTAGTTAATTTATCTTAAGTTATTTTTATTACAGTAATTAACTTATTTTAGATAACAAATGATGTGTCTTGTTTCGTCTTTATAATTTTGAATGAATAAATATGACGCTCCTTTGCCGTCGTTAATTATTTTATGATTGTTTATATACGCAATATATTAAAATAAATTTAAATACAAATAACTTTTAAACAAACGATATATATATAATATATACGGTATATAGGGCTATAAATTGAAGCAAAGATAAAAAGTGATATCTATAATTTCTCCTGTGCTATATATTTGGACAGAAACCGAACAACTCTGAATAATGTAAGAGTAGAAGGAAAATATCGAAGAATTTCTTTATCTAAGTTTAATAACGGGTGGGGAAATTGTATTTACTTCAAAATATTACAAAACTCGAAAGAAACGTGACATTGCATAGCACTTTAATATCGACGAATAGTTCAAAAAGTTCAATTAAATATCTACATAAAAATAAATCTCGCAAGTGTAATATAATATCGAAAAATGCAAAATTGAACAAGATGCATTTTAATAATTCATCATGCGTTTAAATGATTTTCATTGTTTTATGTGAGAAATTCCGATTAAAAAGTAAGGAATATTAGTTTAAACAACATATCAAGTTATTGTAACATAAAATGTACTCCATCCTAGTTTTTATGATACGTAAACCTTCTTTTGTGAAAGAGAAAGAGAAGGATCTCCGATAACTGTACCAATCAATACTCTTTTTATGGGTTAACAAGTAACATTTTTCCTTTATGTTTACGGATTTTCTTATAACAGATTTTGTAAATCATAATGGCACAAAAATAAGAAACATCTTTTAAACTGTTAAAAATATCTGATCGATCTGAATAAAGAGGAGGGATTATTTTTGTTACTTAAATTCGAAAAGTTCAATTAAAACTCAGTCAAATTTATTAAACTGCAATCTTATCTAATGAATTAATTTGACAGTAATGTATCGGTTGTTTATTCTGGGCATTAAAAGCCGTGGTACCTACTGAATGATTTCAGTTTTGATGCGCTTAGTGACCTTAACACGATCTGTGTTTGCTCAACGATGGCATTAGTTAATTGACAGCCTTTGTATTCCGATACTTCGTCTTGTGTTATTTTGAATGAAACAATCATTTAAGTGCTGTTATGATTGGTAATTCCTTTACATGTTTATCTTTAGAATTACTGTTTCAACTCGTAGAGGAATTATCCTCCATTCTCATTCAGCAGTTTTGATTGATCCGATTTCCTTGTTCGGTTTGATTTATAGCTAAAGTTTGTAGCATAAATTTTAAGTTATTTTTCTTTTACTTTTCCGAATGATGTAATAGTTGTAATTTACAGGCGAAGGAGGTCGTCGATTGAAAAATCTATTCTCTAACGTAACAGTTGAAATTTTTATATAAATCATTTAAGATTTTTTTAGAATGATTTTTTTAACTTCATAAAAGCTGAGGTGAAAAATACTCACCTGGGTTTTCCAGGTTTCACCACTCTGCACGGAACCGCTCTGTGTGTTTTGCAATCACCTGTAATGTTATCTGGATCTACGATATTGATGTAAGGTGGTTCTTCCATGAATGTTACTTTGAGATTAAATTTTTCGGGTACACCTTTCGGAGGTGAAGCAGAATCACCGGGCCAAATGATGTCTTTGATAATAAGACCCTTATCAGTCCATGTACCGACCTGCAAATAAAAGATTTCGTATTTATAATAAGAGACTGTGGGCAATAATTGCAACTATAAAAGCACTATTACGATATATCGAAGTAAACATAACATTTTATGTGATTCGGAACTTCGTATCAGCAAGAAAATAAACTATTTCTTGATACTTATTGTTGGCCATTAATATTTTTCTTGCTAACAAATAAGTGGTTTAAAAAATAAAACTTTAAAATGCAGTAATGTATTAAAAAAATTTTTGTCCTTGACACTGATATTAAACGCGATTAATCACATTTGTTAAAAAATTGCTTTTAATAATATTTAATTTTTTATTAATCAATGAGACTTTCTATTGTTTTCGGTGACAAAATCGTAAATCAAAGCGTACATCAACACATCACGAAGTTTAAGAGGATTTTTGTAATCTCATTCGAGTTTATCGACAGCGATACATTCCTGAGAAAAATCTTTACTGCTTGCAAAGTTTAAATCCAAAGTAATAAAATATTTAAATGCGATAAACTAGAGATACATACTCTTTCCCAAACTTTTGCTTTATTTAAATTCATCACTCCTATTTCTACATACTTCAGCATTCCTTCCGTATTAAAGGCTAAATTCATTCTAGGTTTTCCTTTAATAGTGGCTTTAATATCGACATTTTTAAGATACCTGAAAGATTCGTTCGATATAAATGAACCCGTAATTGAAAAAAAAAAAATTTCTTTTTAAACATGAAAAAAAGAAATCTGTAAATTCTTACTTGAAAAAATATGATCCTCTATTCCATTTAGATTCTCCTGAAGTATTGCAATTGAGATTCGGTGATAGAATTATTCGTGCGTTATTTTTGTCGTTGGCGAACGAATTCAAACCATAAGCGAATATTACGATTGCCTTCTCTATCTCGTCTAATATTGTTTCCATTGTTGTATTAAAATATACACCTAGATATATTTAAAAAATAAATAAAATAAAAATGCGTAAAGAATAAATTTCTTTTTATCTCGATAATCCTTATCGAGAACGTTTAAACAATTTTAAAAAGAAAACTTTGAAGATAAAGTGAGTAATGATAGAAAGAGCGTCAATATCTAACAGATGCATGAAATACGAATGATAAAAGAGCATAATGACAGATAGACAAGGAATTTTTAGTTTTAGTTTTACCAAACATGAATTATTCATGAGAAGGTTTTGGATAGGCCTACATCACAGTTCTTTAGCCAGAAACTTCAGAAAACTAAACGTGGGAATTGGGATATTTTAAAAATAGAATATAAAGTAGGTTTAAGACTTTTTACTTAAAATATATTCTTTATTTGAATATATGTAGAACGGTATTAAAGAGCAGGGAAAAAATCTTCAACGCTAATACTTAATCATTCTGTTTAATCCATCGATGATTTGGGATAAATCAAATGGTGATCTAGTAAAACACCTTGTTAATGCATCTAAGAAACATTTTATTATATATAATATTTTATTACGAAGTTTGTTTTGACAAATTTAGACGTTTAATTCTACTTATTATGTTAACTGTATAAAGTAATCGATGATAAGTAGTAATAAATTTTCGATTATAACAATTTATTATCAAGTGTTTATCTAGTGTTCAATTTTAAATAATTTATAGATAATTTTTTACATTTTTTTTTATTAAACATATAAATTTTTAAACCTAGAAAAATAAAAAAAAAATTATAATAAATGTATAATAATCCACTCTGACCTTCAGAAATAAAATTTATAACTCTCGAGTTACTTTGGTATTAATTAAATTTATGTAAAGTTATAAAAGTGAAGTTTTCTGTCAGAAATTCGTGCTTCATTTTCGTGACACGTGTACACACCAAAAACATGTACGTTAAATTAAATTACCGATTTTAAAGTTTTTATTAGGATTTTTGAACTTCTTTTACACTACCGAGTGTGCAATGATATACAGTGAAGAGTTTCTCGTTAGATAACCTATTTTCCATTATCCGTTTAAGTTAATGGAGGTATAAGTTTTTCTTCGATCATATCCTAAATTTCTTTACGAAAGCATTTTCTAATCCGATTTAGTGGGTTGGATCTTGCTCTTAAACGAACTGTATATAATTCTTGATAGTTTGGGTTTAAAAGGTTTAAGGATGGATAGTGTACTTAAGTGTTTTAATGCATTACGTGACTCGAAACTTCAAATAAACATATCTTAACTGCATCGAGACATCTGATAAATTTATTGCAAATCTATAAGAGAACTTGATTAAAAATTAAAACTACAAACTTTTATAAAGTTTCCACTTTTTTTAAGATTTAAAATACCTTAATCACTCGCTAGAGTAAAGATTAAATCTTAACTTTTGAAATTTTAAATAACTATATGAAAAAGTTATTTGAAGATAAAGGTATGGAGGAAGTTGATTATGAATATGGTAATTGTAAATAGATTCATTTACCTAACATTCCTGGAGGCAAATTTCGATTAAACCTTTCAACATTTCCGATAACACTCTGAGTTACAATCCATAAATAATTCTTTCCAGTTATCTCCCAATCATTAGCAGCATCCAGGATCATTTCAGCTTCAGCTTTCGTACTATAGAGAAGTATTATTCTGGCTTCGCTCTTCGCCAAATCTTCTAATTCGTTATAAATTATCGATTTATTTTGTGTTTTTATTGTGAAAATATCGATTATTTCGTATCTGAAAGCAATAAAAAGCAAAATTAAAACGTTCTAATATTTAGAATATATTTCGAGTTTTCATTAAACTTTTAAAACGTATAAGAGCATGCTAAAAATAAGAACGAAGCGCAAAACTCGATTATCCGGTATAAATTTAATTTGTTATGTTTCGACAGAATATAAGAGTTGTCAATAATAATCATATTTGTATGCAAGAATAAATAGAATGGTTCGAAACGTTCTAGTTAATTTTGGAAAATTCTCCTTAAATTGATTTAGAAAGCTTTATATCATCTTTTAATTTAGTTAATTTATTATTCGTTTTAAATATTTTAGACAAAAGCGATTCAATTTTCCTTTACTTTTGTTCGAAACCTGTTATTAGTTAAAATTTCCGAATTTGATTATTATAGAACGAAGAAGAGTAGAGTCAGAGAGAGTCGTAAGTATTGAATATTTTATATCAATTAAGCAAATATCTTTCCATATTATTAAATTATTCAACACTTGGTTACTGAATGCCAACAATTCCGCAAATTAGCCGTCTATTGAAGCAATTGAAACTATTTGTGTAATAGATAGTGAGTATGAGAATCCTCCGGTGTCAAATTCCATGCATTAATGACATTTGAACTTCAACAGATCAGTTGGAAACGTTTAATCTCCCTTTACCTAAAACCCTCCGGGTAAACGCTTAAATAATTTTTAATAATAAAACCTCACAAAAGTTTTAATTGCCTAACAAATATTTACGAAGTTTTCGGCTTGATAGATGTAGATTTAATTAAACTTTTCGTCAATTCTCTTGAAAATAACTTTAAGGAAAAATCTTACTTAAAGTCTAATCCGAGTGATTCTTGGACTTGGTTCCTCAGTGCACGAATAAAATCATTATGTCCGTTAATTTCCGACGTAAGCAACGAAAATTTATGCCACGAATATCTTTTTAAGATACTCAAAATTGCCTTTATCTGATGATCTATTGAAGGTGCTAGTTGCAACAGTGTAGAATCCGAAATTCTCTATAAAAAAAGAAAAATTGCATGTATGTATATATATATACATACACAAAATTTTTATAAAATTTACTCGCATTAAATCCTACTTACCTGTGTCTTTGGTCCGAAATTACGGCATCAATTTAAAAAAAATGAGAGAAAAAAAATTATTAAAGGAAAACACGAATATTTCTTAAAAGTTTCTTTTGGAATTATCGTTTTCACGAATTTTCTATTTATTTATACTTTAATCTTTCGAAGAACAGGATAAATGCAAATTAGTATTTTCAGTTGTTAAAATTTTTGTAAATTTAATCATCATGACAAATTTTCATACAAAGATAGAAAACATTGTTACTTTGTACATGATAGTGCACAGTAATAAAGAGAAATGAATAATTTATATCTCTTTACTCTTGGGATTAAGAGTTGAAAGACACTTTCATTACTCACGTATTTGTGGTCTATTATTATATCTGCATTTGCATTTTCTTCTTATTTTTAAATGAAAAAAGTTTACTTTAAATATATGCTAGTCATAATAGAATTGCTGATGTTTTCTCCGATGCACCTTATTATTTATTTATTTTTAAACAATGAATGTAAGTTGTTTTACTGACTGTTTGTTTGCTTTTTTTTTCCTCTCTAAAATTCTTTTAAATTTTATAACTTGTAATACATCGAAATCTATTTTGCACGAACCGATGCTATTAATTCCGAAATTTCTTTTACATCTAACGATAGAAGAAGAAGGGGAAGAAACTCCGATTGTTTTGGGAGATCCTAAAACAGAAAAAAAGAGGAAAAGAGGCAATTTCCTATTTTTATGGAGAGGTTTCTCAGAGGAAATCATAGTAAGCTGTACGAAGAATAGAAAAGAAACTTTATTTTAATATATTTTTAATTGAAATTTCCAACATTGATTGAAAGCACGTTTAATTCTGCTATTTTTTTCCCCCGGAAGAAAATTTCGATCATTTGAATAAAAATTCAGTTCTTCCGAATGTAAATGTGAGTGCAATACGTTCAGAGTGACAATGTGTATGCGTGTGTATGTGGTATCATCAACAACATTGACCTAATGCGACCAGACAAGCAACATTAAGCGCCGATGACGACAGTGCGGTTGCATGACGTCAGAAGTACGACAATTATTTGCGAATGTCATTGAAAATGACACTCGCAATGACAAAAGAATTTATGAAATGTAAACAAACAAATACCGAGACGACATATTTTCCTAATTCGATTTTAAGAAAAGAATATATTTTCTAGTAAAACTTTCCTAAAACTTCCCAACTTAATCTAAAAGCCATCTTCAAAAGACAGAGTAAGAGAGAGTTTGCTATTTATGACATCGTCTTTTTTCTTTCAATGAATCGTAAATAATTCTTATCAAATAGGATTTTGAAGTATAGAATTTTCTAAGACAGTAAAAAGATCTCTACTATTCTGCTTCATATGTTACTTTGTAACTCTCTTTTGTAACAGAAAACGACGTTTTTTTAGTGAAGGACCAAAAAAAAATCTATCTCGGCGTAAAAAATGAACATAATAAAGTAGCAATGGAACAGTTTTTTTGTTTATTTTTTTCATTAGTAACTTATTCGCCATTGAAATTTTTATCAGAAATAATTAAGAAATATATCGAAGAGATTTAACGCTATTGAAAAAAATGTTTATCACATAAAATAAGGTATAAAATAAAAATCGATACTTATTCTTCAACGTCTTCAATTTTGTAAGAGTGATAAATTTTTCATAGTTTTCTAAGCTTTCAATGCTTATTGCAATTTACGAGAACAAAGAGCTATTATGGGCTTGTCAGCTGCAAAGTAAAAGCACGTCCCTTTAGATTAAGTTAGATAAAAATAAAAAATAAAAAAGAGAGAGAGAGAGAAAACGAGATTAATTAATATAATTCTTCTTTAA
The DNA here is from genome assembly GCA_011317285.2 of Androctonus mauritanicus. NCBI lineage: Eukaryota > Metazoa > Arthropoda > Arachnida > Scorpiones > Buthidae > Androctonus > Androctonus mauritanicus. The sequence continues at coordinate 13,217 of WUQG02425780.1, read as the reverse complement.
CCTTTACAATTAAATTATTAAAATAACCATTATATTAAATAATTATTTTTACATCTATTAAATTTTGTATAAAAAAGTTATGGAAAATAATGATTAAAATATAACTTCGGCTTATTGATGATCATTTGTAACGTGTATGCGGCTATACCGGAAGCTTGTTTATCATCAGAAGGAAGTTATGTCGCAAGAGTCCATGATTGATTCAGTTTTGAGGTGATTTAACTGCATAGGATGAAATTATGAACATTAAGAGGGAAGTTATGTTGATGACGGATCACTTCTGCTTTAGATAATCGGATAGTTTAAGTGACAGAGATCGGGTTAAGATAAAGCGATCCGTACGCTTTTAATTAATAGATTTTTCGCTATTTTGAATGCGAAAACTGATATAATTTCTCGAAATTAATGCCACAATCTCGAAATTCTCGCATTAGTTAATTTTAATCAACAGCTATACGAATTACTAAAGCACTACATCGTTTAACATGTCTACCGAAAACTTGCTGTTTTAATAAAATCGATACGATTAAAGCTTCTAAATATATAAACATTCGTAAACAGTATAATTTCTCAGATAAAATTTAAATAATTATTTCAATATATATATAAATTTTAAAACTAGATATCCGATTCGATTCTACATAACTCGGATTTGTTCCTCAAAAGACATTGTAAATATATTTCTAAAATAATATGGTAACCGATAGGTCTTTGGAGAAATTTAAAACATCCTATAAGAGAATATGATAAATGAACTTGCATGGATTTGAATTTTAAAGTCTCTCAAGAGATTTTTCTGCAAGTTGCATTCAATGGCTTTGCAGTTTCTTCCATATCTTTTATGACATTTCTCACTATAAATCTGAGATTTTTATTCTTCCGAAAGTTTTCTTTTTTTTTTTATTAAATTAATACGAAATTACTGTTTATAGGGTCAATAATGTTTATACACTCGTGTTTTTTAGAACAAATAATGCTTTTTTTTCTCTACGGAAATTGTTGTAAGATGATTGATTATCACGCAGAAAGAGCATTACGTAGAAATCCAGAAATAAGTTTTGTGCAACTGAATATATTTATATATATATAAGAAAAATGAAGGAAAATAACATAAATGTATTGCTAATAACAATTTATATCTAGTTTATAACGCTGAATGTTTAAAAAAATATTTTTTTATCGCTAGCATTCTTCATGATATCAATATTCAAAAGAGATTAAAACAGTGGCATATGTTTAAATTTATCACGAATAAATTAAAATGGAAACAATTGTTAGTTAATTGCAACATCTTTTATGGCAAATTATGCTATTAAAGTAACCAGAAGATAAGTAGAGAGATTAATAGCGTAGACGTTACATTAAACATCTTTATTGGTTCCTGTTATGGCATTCAAGTTCTTTCTGTTAGACTCGTTCGAATTATTGTTAATGTTAATTTTAGTAGGAACCATTCTACCTTTCTTCCCTTCAAAGTAAATGTTTCCTGGTAGAGAAAAGTATAGAAAATACGTGAGTCGATCCAAGCAAACAACTGTTCTCTAGCTTTATTCTAACAGAAGCCATTGCGATTCTATTGATTGAAGTTATTTTCTATTATCAAACAAAAAGTGATTATTTATATTATCTTTTTTTTAAGAGGGAAAAAATTAATAAATATATGTGTCAATTTTTCGTGTTTTTTTTAATTGTATCGGTTTGCCAAAAACAAATTTCAAAAAGAAGAAAAAATATTTATGTATTTTTCTTGTAAACGATTACGTTCCAGTGATGGATGATTGCAGTAGAATTTAATGAATCTCTCGCAAAATTTTACCGATATTAAATTATTTAACCGGCTTTACTTGAAATTTTCACTTTTGAAAAAATAAAAAAAAATATCCATTTTATGAAATAGAAATTAAGAAATTGAGATTCGATCAGATATAAATTGAAAACTGTGTATAGTTACATCCCATGATGTTTCTTTCCGCGTATCGCAAGCAAAATAATCCTTATAAAAATTTGGCAGACTTCCAAGTCAATGACGTTACTTCTTGTTTATTTTCCAGATCAAAATTTTTAGTTCAAACCTGGAAATGTTTAGAAGTTACCAATCTATCACGTCTTCTCGCGAAATTATTTTTGTAACGGTTTTCATTAACCATTAATTATCACCGAAGTCGTACAAGAAAAAGAAGAGAAGGAGGAGGAAGAGGAAAGGAAAGAGTGAAGAAAAATAAAGCAAGTCTCCCATACATGATAAATCCCAAGAGACAGAAAAGTAATACCTTATACAATAAAATAAAGAAAGTCTTTCTGGTATTTTAGGCGGTTTCGAGTCAAATCTCATCATGAATGTCAAGTTGTTCAAGCAAATAATTCTAAAAAGTATTTTCTTCTAAAAAAAATGTGAGAGGAATGCGCAAATAAAAGAATATTTAAAAATCCTAATTACAAATTAAAATGTTATTTTTAATAGATTTCCCTATATGACAAAAAAAGATAAAAGAGAAAGAAAATAATTAAAATATTACCGTTTGGCTGCATTTAAAATTATTTTATGTATTTTAAATAGCAGCTATTACGATTCTTAATGTCTTTTCCTACGCCGTTCGCCTTCATATCCGCAAAATTTGAACGAGATTATTGTTTTATATTAGAAATACTTTAAAAGCAACATTTAGTTGTTTTCCGGAATAAAGGAACATTAATGTTTTCTTCCTCTTTCTTTCTTTTATCAACAACTTTCTACTTTGTAACAGCTATTTATCTTTCGTTTCTTTAACTGCGTAAATCTTAATCACTGTCACTTACTCAACAAATCTTCTACAAACTTCTCTTCAAAATATAATTTTTTAAGATTTTTATTCTGTGTTAGACAATCATTTTTCATGTATTCAGATAACGTCATTTTTCACCACACACCGATTATGTTTATGATTTTTTAACCATCTGGATATAGAAGAACAAATTACAAAATTGCTATCGACGGTAGAAACTTTGCTTCGTACGATACTTCTCTGTCTTGCAATAAATCTGCTTTCTTTCTCTCTCTCTCTCTCTCTATATATATAGCCAAAGTTCATTGTATTCTGGAAATCGGCAAAGACCGAAATAGTTTTGAACGGAATGCTCTTAAAACCAGAAGAAATTCCAGTCTGGAAATATTTCTGCGATAGTTCCTAATTAAAATCCTAAATTTCTTTAAGAGCGCTTAAAACAAGACAAAAAAAAAAAAGAATTTTCTTTTAATCTTATTAATTGAACACTTTTGATGAGAAAACTCATGTTTCCAAAAGTGCAGTGCCTCATAAATTTTTTGCTTTTTCTCGTTTAACACGTATTATTCCGGATAACTATTTCTGAAGTCATTTCTATATCTTTTTATTTATTAAACTAGAAAAAAATTTTTGTAGTGTCTATTTTACAGTCAAATTATATCAGAGATAAATAGTTCGTAAAATTTTCGCAAAGCTTTTATAATTTTCCACTTTAAATTGTACAATATCATTTTATATGAATCGTTGATTTGAGGGACAGATCTTGATAGGTTCATCATAAATTGTAATAGTTCTTAATTAATATTTCCTCTAACGTTTCGCGAATAATTTAATGATTCTAAAACGCAATTTCATAAATATCGATTCGCGCTTTTAATTTTATTATCAACAAAATAATTTATAAAAAAACAATTAAAAAAAAGATTCTGCTTTTTTTTTCTTTTCTAGTAAGATTTTCGTCCGGAAAAATTTTAATTAATTTTTTATTCATCCTTCTCTTGTTTTATCGGTTTAACCGATGCAAATTCCCAAGTAATACTTGCGAGATTTGATTATAAGGTATATAGGAAATTTTTATTTCTCCTATCAATTAATTATTATTCGTTTTCACTTTCATGTACATAATAATAATTGTAAGTGTAATTATAATAAAATTAATCTAAAATATCTTCGAAAGATAATTTTTAATCCAACAAAATTCGGTTGGCTTCGAAATTAAATATTAAACTTTAAAAAAATAAAATGATTTTTTTGCATAAATAATTGATAGAGTTGAATTGCCTTTAAGCAAAACTTTCATGATAATTTCTATAAATTTATTAAAATAAAATGTTTAGAATTTTATTAAATAAAAATAAATCGCGATAAAAAGGGGTATATTAATGACAATTGGGAATTTCCTCCTGAGATACTTTTTATCTCCTTTTATCTAAAGTTGAGACTTGAAGGAATCCCTTAATGCTTTAATATATATATATGATATATTTTGTTAGTTTGTAATAAAAAAATTTATATATATATGTGAGAAAGTAAAAAAATAGAAATAAACCTTTTGAAGAGAGCTTTCAAAATTATTTATCAACTGCTGAAAATTTATCACTTTAAACAAGTTTAAAATTTCCACTCGAAGAAAAGGATTGAGAGACTTGTCATTGAAAGAAAAACTTACTTTTTAACAAACATAAAATCGAATCGAAATAAATAAATAATCTTTTTTTTTTAAAAGAAATTTTGACTTAAGTTTTATTCGTGGAATGAAGAAAGTATTAAGCGATATTTGATTGATTGTTAACTCGGTATTTTGCGCTATACTTTACGATGGGGGAATTTATTCAGGACCGTAACTCGCGTTCAGTAGATATAAGTAACGATTGCAAACCAGTGCAAATATTGTCGATTTGTATAGCTCATGTCATCATGGAACGATAAAGAAGAGAAAGTATTCAGCAATGAAAGCCAAATAACATTCTTTGGCCACTTGACGGCTTTCAAGTGAGATTCCTAAGAAGATAGGCTTGCATTCCTCTCATCTTCGATTTGAAAGAAAGTTTTTTTTAGGGGAGGGTAAAAAAAAACTATGTCCTCGAGAATAACTTGAAGTTCGGTTCAAAAATCTTAAGACTAGTACCTCAAGCACTTTAATGGGACCGAAACGAAACCTATTGTACAAACGTCTTATGATGCGTTACAAATTTATATGCGTGTAATATTTGAATATTTTTTATTATTTTATATAAAAAACAAACAATATTTTACCTTGATTCGATAGCTTTACATATTTTATGCTAAACGAACAAAAGAAAACTTGAAAAAGTAACGATGTAAACGACAGATTTTTAAATAAAATATGAACAATGAATAGTAAAAAAGTAAAGAAATTGATCCTCAGATGTCTAAATTGTGTTAGAGTTGAGAGATCTAAAGAAAAAGAATAAAAAAAAGGGAAATAAAACGTTAACAGAATTTATGTATGACTCGAAATTGGATAAACAATAAAATTGCTATACTAAGACACCAAGAAAAAGAAAATGAAACAAACCTATAATTATCATCAAGCACTTTTCTTGCTTAACAAATTAAAATAGAAGGTTTAAACGTCACATAAAATTTATATTGGAAGAAAAAATTTCAATTTGGAGACTGTCAAACACTAAACACTATTAAATTAATATGAAACTGGAAAAGTTTATAAAAAAAAATACACAGCCTAGAGGACGAGAATGGCATAGTAAAATTGCATTTGTCCGAGTTAAATAATTTATTTATTATTTACTTCCATAATTCAAATTGGATGCAGTAGAATGTGAAATTTCCTTACATCTTCTCATCGTTAATTATCATCCAGTATGAGCTGAGAAAACATTATCATTCCTACTCAATAATAGTTATGTAGTAGAATGATCCCGACATTTACTGATTCATTAGTCATAACATTTTATCAAGCATGTTTACCGAGATATAACGTATTAAGCAAACTGTTACCAGTTATTTGTAAATCTCCGAAATCCGTAAAATAAAGATTTATTAACGATAAAGCAGTTTTTATGTTAATTGTCAGGTTGGATTTAATAAAATTTAATAGAAAATCTTGTTACTGTTGACATAAAATAATATTGAGAAGCATAACAGTCCGTATTATCAGCATACTGAAAGAAGAACAAGATGTATTTTTATCCTTTGTTCAAATAAAAATATAAAACTTTCAATATTTTTTAAGATAACATATTGCTTCCCAAAGAGACAAAAAAAAAAGATCTATTTTTGTATAAAAAGAAGTTTTATCGACGTTTAAATCAATATAAATTTTAAAATCATTTATATTCTTTTCCTTAAATATAGTAAATCTGATTTATGCTTCCTGTATACTAACTCGAAAGAAAACCTCTAGTAAACGTTTTTATTCTTAAACTTCGAATGCGTTATTCGAATGGAAAATCATATTAAAACTCTGTCGTTTTATTTACCGAGAACGAATATGATGATGTTAAGAGAAAACTAATTAATTAATTAATTGATGACCTCGTCGTTGCTTTGAAATTTTAAGTTATTAGAGACAGAAATCCGAGAAAGGTTAGTTGGTTAACATGATTATTCACTTAATCTTTATATTTGTAGAGTTCTTTCCTCTGAGGGTAAATTAAATCTGAGGATTTCAGACTCATAATTAGTTTTCCATGTTTGTTTCTATATGTGGATATCTTAATGTTTATAGCGCTTAGAATTAATAATATTAATATTTTTGCTACCTAATGGTAGCTGTGGTTCTTAGATAATCAGATAAGGAAGACGAATTCATTTCCATTCGATATTAGTTATTTCTATCTTCCTTGTCCCGTTTTTTATTATTATTATCCTCCTTGTGAAATATTCATTAAATGTTGTTTTTATTAATGAAAAAAGACAATTGGATACAAATGAAAGTCTTGCGAAGAGACAACGTTCAAGATGAATAATGATACAACGAAGGGGGAAAAACGGAAGAATAATAATAATCACGATAATGAACGAGAAAATATTCGTTATAAAGTTTCAAAGAAAACATATGAAAAGAAGCGAATGCAATATGGTTTAAAAACAACGATGCGACATAAAATATTTTATGAATGTATCATCAAAATATGGCGTAAAAATTTAAGGAAATTATGTCTTGAAACATGTTTTCCTCAATGAATTAATAAAATTTGTAACAATTTGTACTGAATAACGTTAAATTTAGCTCTTATCGATGGCCCAGTGCATGAGGATTGCCACTTGAAAACAGAATTTTTATTCGGCATCAAAGTTAGGAATGAAGACAGTTGCCACTTGAATTGCAAAATATAACCATAAATTGCTCTCAAAATATGAAAAATTTATAATATTCACTTATTATTCTTTCCGAATTCCAGGAAAAAAGTTTAAACTGTAATTAGTTTAGTATAGTATACATTAATGCATAAAGTTCAGAGGCGATACTATGGAAGAAAAATCAATATTTTTTGGATTGTAAGTAACCATTTCCCACTGGACAAGCGATATATTATAGAAAAATTATTTGATTTCTTGTTTTGTCCTTTTTTTTAAAAGGTTTTGGAAACGTGATTTGATTTATTTCATTAAAAGAAAAAAAAATCAAGCTTTGAGTGGAAGTTTATAAGTTAAGATGAAATATCTTTTCTTCTTAGAAGAGAGTTAAAGTTTCTATAACTTCTAAAGGAAACCACGAAAGAAAATCGTGGCAACCTTATGAATTATTTCGATTTTATTTATGAATTTTCTGAATAACTCATTTTAAATTTAAAATTAGAAATTATATTTGTTTAGCAATGGAACTCTACACGTCTATTATATTTCTATAATTTATTCACCAAGTTCTGTACAAGTTTAAAGATAATTGAAAAAAAATAAATAAATATTTAAAAGAAAAAAAAAAGATATTTATAAATATTTTATACTTATACGTATTAAATATAAAGAATAATCTTATAAGAAAGTCCATGAATATATGATTAATTTTATATTAGATAGATAATAAAAAAACTTTTTTTTTCAAAATTGAAACAAATTCATGCAGTTCCTACCTGTTTTAGTCCACTGTTGTCGGCATTCCAAGCTATTACTGGCATTCCTAGATAGCCGAGTAGTTGCAGGAAGTACTGCACCTCTGCAGGATTACTACCATAGTTCTCAAGATTGGTAAAATAAAGGATTGCTAAGACATCTTTAGACAGTATACCACAGAGGATGCCAAGTATATCCTTCGGTGTCGACTCTAACGGAAAATAATCTATTGCTACGTGAGTTTGATTAGTGTTTGTAAAATTGAAATTGAAATCAAAGTAACGATTCTTAGTTAGATTATCTATTGTATCTTTAACTTTCTTTTCGTAAGCTCTTTTGTTAGATTTAATAACTGTATCGGGTATTACAACATCAAATAACGTTTTAGGATGCGAACTAAGAACTAATGAAGAACAAAATGTTATTGCGATCAAAACGATCGACTTTGAAATTCTTTTATATCTTTCCATGAAGAAACAAGTACGTAGTCATGGTAAAGCACATCAATATCTATTATTTTCTTAGTTGTTTCGTCTTGATTTATAAAGTTTTCATGCTTTAATACAAATCTGAAACAAGAAAATGCTTGCTGAAAGAAAAAATCATTTACCCACGAAAATTATTGATTACAGTAAAACGTCGTTAATTCGAATATCATTAATCGGCAATTTAGAATAGTTATTGCATGCTAATCTTGTTAAATGTTGTGCAATATCATAATATATAATATTTGAAACATATTTCAAAGTTTTACTTTCGTAAACAAAACAGTCATTTCGTGATAAAAACAATGCTTTGTGATAGTCAAAATAATTAAATAATATATAGAAACATTCATTTTTTCATTAATATTGATAAAATTGAGTTTTAAATAATTTTAATCCATGAGAAATCTGGATCGAAATCGGTTTCGCTTCATAAATCCGGATATATCGCTAATCCGGACAATCAATTTTTCCCAATTAGTCAGATTAACGATGTTTTACTGTTTATAACTTATCTAAAAGAAACTTTTCTGTTTACCAACAGTTATAAAATCAACAAAATGCTAAATTTTAACATTTAATCTGTTGTATAGAAAGTACAGAAAGCAGAAAATTAACTTGCAAAACGTATTAAGTCACCATGTAAGTTGGATCTTTAGTTATTTTAAGTAGAGTTTAAAACTGGACACTGTAGTTTCATGCAATTCAGATTTTCCTTAACGAGCTTTAAAAGATTTCTTAAATAAACTAATAGCTTATTTTGAGTGTTTACATAACAAAATATTTGCAGAGAGTATCAGAAAAAAAAGGGAAGAAAATTTTATTTGTATAGCAGACTGCTTTTATTCAATAAGCAAACTGTTACTGATTGTGATTACTAATTCGATAAAAGCAGAAACAGATTAAGCTCAGTACTTATTTACTCTCTCAGCTGATCGGATTTCATAGATTATGGGCATTGATGTTTTACTAATCCTTTAATTCAGAAAGAGATTATTGATTTACAAATTTCTCCCGAATGAATGCTTAAAGTTAAACATTATTAAAGACAACAATTATCCTTTTGCGTCTGTTTACAATTCGAAATTCTAAAGAGTTTCTTTTGTTTTCGATGGGAAAACTTCGTCTCTATATTCCTAAAGGACGTCTTTCGTCGATGATATATTGCCAAAATGCCATTGCAAATGAACACAATTTAATTTCAATAATCTTCGAAAACAGGAAAATAGCTTTTAGATATATTTTTCGAAGTGGAAACATTACATAATGGAAAACATTTTGCACAACTTTTGCTCGACAGTGCAGAAAGCTCTTTGTCTTTCCCAGATAACAAAAATGTTTTAGCTCATTTCATATAAAAACAGCTCTATAATAAATATTCTTTCTTTTTTCTTCATCTGGATGTGTATGAGAAATAGCCAACAGGATTAAAATCTGTCGTAAAGTTGAGATGCAGATAAATATCGTTTCTTGTTAAATTTTTCGTCCGATTGCTCCATTTTATCTTCGTCACCGACAAAATTTTCCGATACAAATACACATATACCCATCAAAAGTTTAGGTAAAGTTTAGGAGAATTTTTCATTCGAATTTTTTCCTCCCCAAATTCAGTTCAGTTTATCGTTCTAGTCTCCTATCATCTTCGATAGTGAGAAAATAAGAATTTCTTTACTTCGTTTCAGATTAATTTCTATACTCTGTGAACTAGTAAAGTGTTCATCGTAGAAGAATCTAATGCATCTGATATCAATCAAAAAGAAATGCTCTCTACCATCCGACTTAACGACATCTCCTTTGATTGATTCCATTACTATTGCTGTTCCAAATGACTTAGCCATTAGATGAAGAGACAACAGAGTTTTCCTTAATTAATTTTTCAATAAAATAAATTTGCAGGGATTTTTTTAATTTTATTTTCCTTTATCAGAGTGTCAAAAGTGTCATTTTAAAGTCAAAACAACATAATTATTTTTGACTTAAATTCCAAAATGTATGAATGTAATTAACTCGGTTAATTAGTACCGACTTACGAACTGTATAATAATAATAATATTATTATTATTATTACTATACAATTTAAAATATAATTAAGAAGCAAGTTAACCGTAATTACAACTTATTTATTTTCTGCTCTTTCTGAAATTGTAAAGATAACAACTATTTCATCATTTCGGAACCAAAAAAATTCTCTATTGCTCATTTCTATTTTTTCTTTTATTGGGACAATTTATATATAAATAAAAATATTTCTTTCTAAATAGCAATTGAACTCAGTTGAAAAAATTTCTTCTAAATTTCTCTACTGATGTATAGAGAATACGTTATTTTAAAATAGATGGAAAGATCCGAACTAGATGATACTCCAGATGATATTTTTTATTCTTGTTTATCTTCAGAAATCATATTCTTTCCAAGAAGTAAATTTTTTTAAGAATCATTCTAAAAAACAGAACTTCTATTTTATAACTCGAACGTTTTCCAGATTATAAAAAAATCTCTCAAGACTTCTAAAACTGTAACGTTTAGAAGGCTAAGGAGGGAATCTGTTAAAGAGAAAAAAAATTTTTTACGAACTTTCTGGTAGCTGTTAACACAAAATTCACTCCTTAGATATTATTTTTAAATGTAGTAATTCTAGTAAGATAATTAAAATAATTTCACTTTGAATCGATTCGAGTCTGACTCTCTAGATTATCTATCGTTTCATAAAATATTCACCATTCAAACATTGCTCTATCTTAGCTTCTCGAATCACCTCAGGCAACAATTGGGAGTTGGCTTTAGGCCAAATTAATTCTATCTTAATCGAAATTAATAATGGAGAACTAGCGTAATCCAATGAAATAGCTAAGTTTTGTTTTTTTATACCAAGAAAATTTTCCTTTTTTATAACATTAATGTAAAATTTCACTTTATTTTTTAAAGCGATAAAACGGCAAATGTTTCTGAAGATATTCGATTCGAATAATAATAATCATAATGAGTTTTATTTTCTTTAAATTATCTAGACTATTATGTTTTCTTTTTTGCTTTTCTTAACTTTTTTCTTTAAGATTTATTAAAGAAAATGGTGGTAACATAACATTAGTCGAATTATCTACAGTTTCTGATAAAAACGTTAGAACTTCAGAAGTAATTTCCGGCTAAGAAATGAAGTTGAACCGCTATCTGAATCAAAGTAACTCTCAATTCATCTCTCTTACCTTTCATTTAACTTTAACCCAATGAAGGAGATTCATCTTCGTAATTTTATTCCAGAAAGTTCGCAAAATCCCAACAATTTAGATAAAAAAAATAAATAAATAAAATAAGCGTGTTTTATAAAGCTAACAAGATTTCTCTTCGGAATTATTAATGCTACAATCCGAGTTGATTACACAACTTTATTTTTTCCTTCGTCATTTATGTTGTTTATCGTCTAATTTAATTCTTCCTAAAAAAAAGCATTAAACTCTTCCATTAATTGGCAATTAATCATAAATGACGTAAATTGTCCAAAAATTCTTAATTATAACTCTGGATCGAATTATCACTATTATTTTTCCCATATGCCAAGAAAATATAGGTAAACCCGTCGCTCAACATGTATTAAAGGATGAAAATGCCGTATATATGTTATATAAGTGAACGTAACAAGAAGAAATAAAATATTTTATCGCTTCATCAAGGGAAAATATATATATCTGGAGCAATTGCTTTCTTGTTTCGTTTGGTAACTCATTCGGAATTTTGTCATTTTTAACCAATTTTATTAAAATTGTATTTAATAAAAAGGAATTGTTTATAACAAATTTTTTACCCGATTTCTTCCATGCAGATTGAAAACAGCAAAGTTATTTTATTCATGCCGACAATTTTTCTGATAATCCTATCAGAAATACAGAAAGAGTATCTGTTCTACCAGAGATATGAAAAATTCCGAAAATAAAATTTGATTGGGAAGAGCAAAAATGCCAAAGACGTAGGCAATTTTTTACTGTTCTTCCTCTGTTAAAAAAAGAAACTCTTTCAAAATTACGCCAATTAATTTTTCTACTTCATAAAGAATAATTACCACGGCGGAAACGTATTTAGACGAATGCATATCGCTAATTGTCTTGTTTAATTGATACCAGATCGATTATAACGAATTAATTATAACTACAAGTGTTAAGTTTAATTAGGATTTTTACCCATTTACCATCGCAATTTACCAAAATCCTTAATTACTGTTTTTACAAATTCTCATTTTTCAATGGAAAATGGGGTCAGACGTTTAATGGGATTTTTAATAAAATAAAATAAATAGCAAGAAACGTTTCACAGTTACTCGTAGTAAGAGTTACAAGATATTAAGCTCCTAAAACAATCAATGGCGTAGAAAGAAACCAATATAAAGTGACAGGCTTTGATTAATATATAATCAATGGAATTCATCTTCGACATTATTACATTTTGGAAATTTTCCTAAACTGTATTTTAAACTCGATAAATCAGCAAAACAGATTTATCGATATCTATAGAAATGATAACTTTAGCAAATAAACATCGATGCATAAAAGGATTAATTTATGACTTGTTTATGTTTGTAAATTAATGATATCGAATCTGTCCAAACCAATTTTAAACTGTAGAGACGAGGATGATGTATTCTGGCAAGAACGATCTGCGATGACAAATTTGGTTGACATTCTCTAATCCGTCCGCATAGTTCCGTCATATATGCTGAAGTATAAACACGGAAAGGAAGGATCGATGTGGAAAGATACTACAAATTTAGACTTTTTTAAATATTCTTTTTTACGGATCATGCGACGTTTTCCACTTTTATATTATGAAATACGTAATGGAAATATTAAAAAAAATTTTTTTTTATGTTTTGCATTCTCGCTCGTTTGCATTCGCCCGAATTTACAGGTATCTTATAATAAAACTTTCATGCGTGTAACGT
>WUQG02425769.1:0-14757 GCA_011317285.2 Androctonus mauritanicus | reverse complement strand
CACCTTTTCACCTTAAGACAGACGATTGCGAGTTATTTCCAACATTAGATTTAACGCGACACCTGTGTTTATCATTTCGTTGATTTAGTACAATCGGGGACAAGAGTCCACGGGCCAGGTTTCCGATGATCGCGTGTCATGTTGCGATGTCTCTCTCTCTCTCCCCCTCTCGCGCATTCCTTCTCCGTTCTCCGTTCTACAAATAAAAAAAACTGTTAATAACAATAAAAAAAAGTTGAAATTCAAAGGTGAGGAGGGAGACATCACATCCGACCGTGGCCCTGTCCCTCACAATAATAATAAAAATGAACTATGCATACAGTCGAAGACAAATTTTATCACTGTATAGATATTTCTCTTAAATTCATAGATTTAATTGCCTCTATAATGTCACTTTTCTGAATGTTTATTTAATCAAGTTTTATTACAATTAATTTAATTTCGATCATAAAAGTTAAAAGCTTATTCTGATTATCCACAATGCATTTTTGATCAATATTTCATACATCTGATAAACAGAAACGAAGGATAAAATAGAAACATTTAGATTTGCATATAATTATTATGAAAAATGATTTGCACTCTGATAAAAATTGTATGTGTTGAAAAGAAACTTAATGGGTTTATCTCTTTAATCACTTACAATGGATTAAATAAAGATGAATGAATGAATATGCTTTTAATTAAGTTATTCACTTGAAGAATGAATTAGGAGAAAGTATATAGATAATTTTTTCAATTTATACTTTTTTATTAAAGCAAAATTTGATATGAAAGTTTAAGCAACTATTGCTCTTATCGGTAATTAATTATTTAAATCAACGAATAACTAGCACAAATGAGCAGTCCTTTACACTTAGTTTTTTATTAAACTAAGTGTAAAGGACTGCTCATTTGTGCGTTATTCCTCGATTTAAATAAGCAAAATTTGATTGCAATTGAATCAATTCATGTGCATTCTTACATTAAAATTTTTAACATTATTGTTAAAAATTTTAACGTAGGAATCACGAAATATAATTTTATAAATTTTAACATAGAATGAGATGTTATATTTCAATTTGTGTACAATATAAATAGAATTACCTTAAATATGATAAATGCATTTAAGGTAATCCTATGGTTAATGATTAATAAACAGGAAAGAAAGAATGGTAAAGATTATTTGTTTAATATTTTGGGCTTAAGATCACAATACTTTTCTTGTATTATTATTCTATATTATTTCAAATTATTTTACAAGTATTAATTTAAATGTTTTATGAGTAAAGATTAATATATTTCAAGCTATACTTACTGAAATAAATCTTATACTTCAAGTATTGGAAAAAAGATAATACGCAAGAAAATTATTTTAATAATAAAATTTGGAAGAAAAATTTGCATTTTCTGAAATAGAAAAAGAAAACTGTAAAAATTCTTTACTTGAAATTTGAGAAATTCAATTGTTTTAAAACCTTAAAATAAAAAAAAATAATGCAAATCTTACTAAATACAAAATAAAAACACAGATTTAAATGTTTAATTAAAGTTTAATATTGTGGATAAAATATGCAAATATTAAATCATCTGTCCGTACCAACTTAAATCTTAAAAAAATTGCATGAATATTCATTTCGTAAATCTTAATATTTCTATAGCATAAGAGTGTTATCCAATTACAATTCGGTAAAATAACACAATACTTAAACTTCTTTTCTAGCAATTCATATAGACAAATTTTATTATAAATATCTTGTTGAAATACAATAATACATAATTTGACAATTTTGCATGTTAAGGAAATGTGTCAGATCTTAAATAAAATTATATTTATATTTAAAAAATTTTTCACAACAGAATTCTGAGCAGAGATATACAAAGTATTAACAACATTATTATAACTTTTTCTCTTAATATCTCATAATACCACATAAAATTCTAAAATGTTTTTATAAATTGGCAAATGCCAGATTAATGTAAAATGTAATTTCTTATGTTGCCTTACCATAAGTGGCAGTTTAGCACCTGCAAAATTAAAATTTGTGCCTAAGAGAATGGTAAGGAATAATGCAAAGTTGATTCTTAATAACAAGAGTATGTTGATTTGTTTTAGTGTATAAAAATTTATTACCCGGTAAATATTCTTGCATAGCTGTCAAAGGCTATTTTAAAATATGATCCTGAATATTCTTTTCATAGATAAAATAATAAAAATTAAATAATCCTAAAAAATAATAATAAAAAAACTGAAAATACAAATATAAAAATTTCATCATGGCACACTTGATTATTGGTTTGAACACAATGTGTGTGTAAAATATATCACTGGATATGAATATCTGTGATATGTGAATTAATGTGTTTATAAATGTGAATGTTTCCAAAATACTTATATGATCAAAAAGTGTTTTGATGAGTCATGATTAACAATACTGCAATGAAACATGATGAATGACTGTTCCCTTGTCAAAAATGCTTGTTTATCTGGAATATAAATAACTTGGGAATCATTCCTTCACATCTTTAGCCTAAAAAAAGTTAAAAAATTTTTGTCCCTCCCCAAAACAATAAAATTTTATTGTCATATTACTGTATCTGAATCATTCATATAAATTGGACTCGGTCTTCCATTAAAATAAAGAACTGAGTTTGGCCTGATTCCTGGTTGTAAATCTGGTTTAGAGCTGCAATATAATGGATTAGTTTGTCCCCTATAAAGATCAGCAGTACTATAGCTGTCATGACTTGAAGTATCTAATTTGCTGTCCATTAGTTTAGTAACTGGATTTTGATAATATCTTTGCCTAGAACTGCCCCGTTTAGATCTGGTAGATCTTTGTTTCACTTTACGTGGTGTCATTGGTCGTTGATAAAGAGTACCATTGGCATCATGTAATGTTTGAGAACGATATTCAATGCTATATGGAAGGTTCCTGGAGTTTACCCTTGCTGTAGCTGTAAATATTTAATTAGTTTAAGTATTTCATATAGAGCACTTATATTCTATATAATTAAATGTGCAATCCTAAAAGATAATGAAATAACATGAGAGCAAGTACCAAGTTTCAGATAACATGCATTTTTATTATTTCAAAAGGTATCAACAATCTAGAAAAAAAAATATCTGTATTTCTTATTTACTATATTATCCAATTAAAGAGAACAATATTTAACTTACTCAAATGCACTTTAATATATTAATTTTGATAATCATTTGTCATTAAAGCTTTACATTCACAAATATATGAATACAATTTGGCCAAATTTGAAATACAAATAATCCTCTAGTTATGAATCTCCAAATTATTACATTTTGTATATACAAATAAGTCATTTTATTTTGAAAATTTTGAAAAGTTCAAAACCTATACAAAAATTTTAAAAATTACGATAATGAAATCACCTAACAACAAATTTTTTATAAAATTATTCTAATATATTAAATACTATTTAGTATTTCAATATGGCAGAACTTCTACCATAAATCTTCACTTTATAATTATAATAATTAAACAACAACACACATTATACAAAACAGTGTATACAAGTATGTTTAATGCCCATAATAGTAAATGTTGAGTTAAAAATTTTTAAACTTGTAAAAAAAATTAATTTCAGGAATGCATTATATTAAAATTTGTAATGCATTTCAAAAATTAGTTAAAATTCCTTACAAATTTTGGCACAATTTCATAAAAGAGATAAACTGAGATTTCCCCCTGCTCATGCAAGTAAATTTAGAAGTTGAATTTTTTGATCACTTTCAACTAAAATTGAAATTTAATTGTTTCAAATGCTGTTTAAGATCCCCTACGAATTTCAGTACAAACTGAATAAACATATAGAATGCAATTATTATTTAATGTTTGTTTGTTTTAGTATAAAATTGTTGTAAGATATTTCTCAAATTATTCCTCACTTGATTTACTTATATAAAAAAAGAAAAAAATGAAAACATCATAAATGAAAAACTTGAGTAGCATGAAAATATGAAATTTGCTGCAATTCAGATTATCTGCTTGGTTGATATTTAATTTTTATATTAAAACTATTTAGCATTTAGTTAGCTGTAAATGTTCAATTTATTTTACAGAGCTTGCATTAAAATTTTTATTATTATTGTTATTTCTACAAAAAATTGCAATACTGCTAATAAAATAATAGTTTTTAATAAAAAAATTACTCTATTATTTTAGAAAATTTAATAATATAAGAAATTTATTTTCAGTTTAATCAATAATAACCTAGTTATCAGTAATTATTTAGGGCATATATATTATCAGTAATAAAAATAATAAATTAAGTGAATAACTATTCACTTTTTCAGCTATACACTATATGTAATATAGTAATATCGGTACTTTAAGATGTAGTTTTATAGTGTAGTTTAATAATTTCACTGAAATTGATACTAAACACTATAAAAAATTACAATTATAAAATTGAAAATGATAAAAATGAATCATCATTATCAATCTCCCTTCTAGATTTTTGGATAGGTTTCTAATCCAATTTCTGATGGATCTACAAAAATTCTTGTAGATCCATCAGGAATGGAATCTTAGTGGAAATTCTTATTTCTCAGGAGTGATTATTATGAATAATTCCATCCCTAACTATTCATTTCATATCTTAAAATTATTAAAACTGATTTCAGAAATGTAAGAAAGCTAAATAAAGCTCAAATATATGCCTTTACAAACATTAAATAAAATTTTTATAGCTTTCACAAGCAAGAAAAATTTAATTATATTTGATTATTTACAAAAATATTTTCAAGATTATTCTATTCTCTTCAATTGTTTTTGATTAGATAAGGTATACATCTAATATATTTATATGTAAAAAAATAAGCCAAATAATTAGGTTATTTGTTAAAATTCAGATATGATGCTACCTTGATTGATGTTATCATTTATTTTCTTAAATCATCAAGCAACAGCCACATCTGAAATTTTAACAAGTATCCTAATTTTTTAGTGCTATACTTGGTTTGTTTTTTAAATATCAGATGTTTCTGATTAGACATCATTTATTTTTTTAGATGAAAAATATTCTAACAACATGTTAATATATCATTAAATGTCCTCTTTATTTCTTAGGAAACATTTAGTAAAATAATAAACATACATATATATCAAATTCAATCAAAATTGATTGAATGATCCAACTTGTAAAAGCATTTCTTGAAAAAAAAAAAAAAAAATCTATTTCCATCATTTTGGTCCTATTGGGCTGCATTTTTCAGAAGGTCTTAAATAATATAAATAGCATTTACATTCCAGATTTGTTCAAAATCAGTTGACTGATGTGATTTATAGAAACATCTCTAGAAGAGAGAATCATTCTTTGACATCTTTTAATTTTAATCTAATTGGGCCAAAATTTTTAGATTATTTTAAGTGAGCCAGGATATGCTTATATTCCAGATTTGTCAAAATTGGTTAAATAAAGCAATATACAGGTGTTTATGGAAAACAGACCCCATTTCCCTCCTCATTTTGACCTGACTGTGCTGAAATTTTCAGCGGACCTCAAATACTATAAGAAATAGCTATGTCCCAAATTTCATCAATATTGATTGAACACTCTGACCTGTAGAGGTGTCTGCAGAGAACAACAAGAAGGTGGAGGAAAAGAAGAAAAATGTTTTTTTTGTCAATTTTTGTTTAAACTGCTCTAGTTCTTTTATTAATTGGATTTATTGCTTCAAATTTGGCAATCTGTGTCCTAGTGAATACTTTTTCAAATGTAATTGTCAGATTAATAATATTTAACTTAAGATAAAAGTTAGAATGAGTTGAATTTTGACTGTAATGAGAGCCAGTGTTCACTGTACTCGGCTAAGAATTGCTGCTGTACCTCTTAATTTATATGTTACTAGAATTCTACAATTCTAAATTTAACAAATTTAATTAATTTTATAGTCTAAAAGAATATTTTTTGTATCTATGGTATTGACAGCACTTTTATGATATGATAGAAATATATAAAACAGTTACATTCTCATATAGTGTATCTTTATTAATTTAAAAATATATTGGGAATTATATATATTGTATATATAGATAATGTATTGAAATTAAACTTCACAGTACCTATTACATTTTCACTATTTTTTTAATATTAATGTATATTTTTTATTATTCTCTTTATATTAGATATATACTATATTTTGAAAATATAAATTTAAATTATAACTCAATGATTAACAGAAAAAAAAATTATAAAATTAATTCATAGTTATATCTAAACCTTTACAAAATACAAAAAATTGCCCAGCAATGATGGGCATGGGTTCTAGTTTGTATTATAAATCTTTAGTAATAATTTTGAAAATTGTACTTATAACATTGAATTCAACCATGCATTTATGAAATTTTTGATAAAGATTTAATTTGTTACTTATGATCTAAAATATATATCTTGCATTCATTAATTAAAAATAAGATTCATAAATTTAAACCTTAGACCTTATTTGTGAATGAAAAGCTTTCAGAAAGGCAAATAACAATAATCTTCTTTCTCATAATAAATTATTATTTTTAGTAATTAAATCTCAGTTTTACTTAATTATTTTAAATCAGAAATATTAAGAAATACAGGTATCTAAATTAAAACCTTTTGAAATTTTTATAATAAAATCTTTCAAAAAATATTTAGAAAACATGCATAAGGAAAAATTATTAATAAATTATATTAAGAATTCTTATTCTGCATTCTCAAGCAAACATAAAATAAAAAAATTTAATCTTTTTCCAAAATCAATTTTTTTCTTTATAGAATATTTAAATTTTCAAACATGTTAAAATTTACATAATTTTTACGGTAGTATAAATCTAGAAATCATTAATTGGCAGCCAGAAAATATTAGTATCATATCACAGGAAAGCAAACATACGTACATCGGTTTCAGATGCAAATGGGATGCCTTTGATGGAGAATGATAAGCTGAGAAAGAATCAAAGCCACCAATGAAATCAACTGCAATAGAGAGAATTGGTTATTAAAACAAGTTAGTGTGGCTTCACATTCATTAAAAATATATGTTTTTTTTTTTTTTTTAAATACTATTTTCAGGATGGTCTTTGATCTTTCTCTATTTTGGTGAATTTATCAAAACATTTTTTTTTTAAAGCAGGAGTTAGTTTGTGAGATTTGTTAAGCATATATATTATAAAGTATTTAACAAAAAAAGGGAATTACATATACATTGTACTTTAAATCTAAAACAATAATTGCTTTTAATTTTTACCATTGATACATTTATATTTTTTATATATTTATATATATAAATTAACATGATTATCATCATTTAAAGATTTATCAATTTTTGTATTGCTTTAATTTATAATACTAAGTTTTAAACATAAGAGAATTAAGCAAATTTTAAAAATCACACATATATATAGATATTAAAAAGTATTCGTAAAATATTAAATAACGTGAAATTTCCATTTAATCTTCTAAAGAATTAAAATATAATTCTTCGGAAAATTAAAAATATCTGATTAATCAAAAATATTTTTATAATGTATGTTAATAATTGATAAATAATTTACTTAATTAATTAATTTTATTATTAATTAATAATTAAAATTTCTGTGAAGAATTTTTAAATTGATATTTTTATTAATACTCTCATGTTATTTTTGTGCAAACAGGAAGAAAAATCTGGTTATATTGTTCTTATAATAATAATATTATTATAAATTTTAAATCTTAGAGTGACAATTCAAATTGATATCTAATAAAACGAAAAATGATCATCATCAAAACCATTTATATCAATTTACATATACAAAATTGTAAAATCATTACAAAAGAATTCTTATTAGGAGGGGCTATGATACATTTATTGGTAATTCTACATTAAAGAATGTAAACTGAAAGTTACTATTCTAAAATAACGAATTTTGTGATTTCACTTTTTAATATGAATATTCTGATTGCTCTAATAAAGGCAAAATGAAACTAGCAATGGTTAAAAGAGGATCCTTAATAAAAAACATTTCTCTTATTTTTTATGAGAATATATTAATTATGAATTATATTAAATTCATAATGCTAATTTATAGTAAATATTGACTAAATTCATCATAGATCACACAAATACAAACTCAAACGAAAACACAAAGTATACATAGTAATCATAGTAAATACAGAGTCATAAATCATAATATTACATCATTAGTTTATATAAATTTGATATGATTGCAATTTTTCAAATTTGTAAATCTCTCCAAAACCTACATGGAAGAATAATAACTTTCCAGCCAAATATTCTTAGATTTAACTCCTTGAAGATTTTACATAAATTCAGATTACTATTTTAACTACTCATTCACTAATTAATAAATAACTGAAGCTTATAATACAGCACTTTCTACAGTAAATATTCAAAAACAACTTAAATAGGAATATTTTCAGTATTCTGTACCATCATCAGCCATATTCAAAAATACAAAAAATATCTATAAAACAGAACAATGTTATTTAGAAAAATTTTAGAATGTCTTAATGTATCATTCGTGCTACATTTAAATTGAGTTCACATTCCAAAAAATAGATTTAATAACGACGTAAAATAACGAGTTTAAGGCAGTAAGTGAAGTCTCCTGGTTATAGATTTAATATTAATTGCAAAATATATGTTCACAATAGCTCAAGAATTTTATAAATAGCTAAAGTTAAAATGCAATTTAATATTCAAAATTTTTAAAGTTTTTTTTTTTAAATTTAGAATTTAAAGTTAATAAAAAAAAAAAATTAAAGTTAAGATTTTAAAATTAAACTTGGCAGTCTTTAATTTCAGATCACTACTGTTGATCCTCAATTTTTACACTTCAACAAAAACATTTAAAAAAGATTCATCAAAAAACAATTTATATAAATTGTCAGAACAGAATTCCACAAACAATTGATTATTAGGCAAAAATAATTTCTGATAATATCTGGACATCAAAAGAAGCTGATGTTCAAAAAACATTGGATATGATCAGTGGTTATAGATTATTTTAAAAGAGAAAAACAGCAAGTTAGGCATTGAATATTTAATCTTTTTTATAAAAATTAAAATAAAATTGGCTGAAAAAATGATTCCCCACATTTTTAGATTTAAAAATTAGTTATATAAAATCAGACAGTATTTTTTATGATTGTTTATTTCAATAAATTTTCATTTAATAAGCTTTGGGTTATATTTTAGTTATTTTTAAGTCATATATCAAAATATTACTTATAAAATGAAATATAATACAGACAATTATAAAAATAGAAAGTAGAGTAAATACTGGCAATTCATAACTTTTACAGAGTTTACTCTAGGTCATTAATCAAAATGTGAATGATACAGAACACATTTTCTACTACATAATTTTTTTTTTCCAGATTATATCAGATATCAGAATCCTATAATTCTTATTTATAGACATTCTATTATTATACCATATACATAATAATAGAATGTCTATAAATAAGAAAATTTTATCTTTAATAATGATAAGAATTCTTTTGCCATTTGATAATGTATAGTAAATATCAATAAATCTTATAGCATTGAAGAAAAGGCAATAAAATTGTTTGCAAAAAATCTAAGAGATTGCATGTATATTAAAAATTTAAAAGAAAAATTGATTGAACCCTCTTTTTAATATGATTTCTTAAATATTAATTCTGCTTTACAAAAATCTGAATCTAAGAAAATTAAGAGTGAATACAGTATGCTTTTCATTTCAAATAAATTAATCCACTGATGCAATAACTTTAATAGTGTTATTTATATTTATATATTTATTATACAAATCTATTAGATCATACAAGCATCTTCTATTAAAAGTACAGTTGAAAAAAATATTTCATTTAATTAATTCATTTACGAAAAAATATGAAATATTTTTATCTAAGGAATTAATGTTCTAATATATATACCAACAATGCTGCAATTATAACAAAGAAATGTCATATTCTTCTGCATGTATAAAAAAAATACCATTATAAATTGTACTTTCATCATGCATTTACTACAAAAAAAAAATATCCTAAAAGCACTAAAAGATACACACAACAGTCATTAAAATTGCAAATTTTACACAAATATGATAATTCAAGCAAATTTTATACAAATATGGTAATTCAAGCAAACTGCAGATTTGTATATCTTTACATATACAAACATATAGAAAATCAAATTTCAATTCTGAATTAAACTGTAATTTTAACAATTAGTTTTCAAATCAAAGCTATGGTGCCATCATCTGTTGAGTTAATAATTAATTAATTTTTAAATTTGAATTATGTGGTGCTATCTACTAATTAATAATTACATTATAATTTTAAATTAATTTTCCTGAAATTAAATTTGGCACTGCACTAGAATTGAACTGGAATTTTTCGAATAGTGCCCCAACACCTTATTAATTAGATTAGGTGGCATCCCTTCTGGTAAAATATTAGAGACACTATCCCAAAAGATTCTAGTGCAACAGTAAAATTTTATTTCAGAAAA
Organism: Androctonus mauritanicus; assembly: GCA_011317285.2. Lineage (NCBI taxonomy): Eukaryota > Metazoa > Arthropoda > Arachnida > Scorpiones > Buthidae > Androctonus > Androctonus mauritanicus. The sequence continues at coordinate 4,268 of WUQG02425769.1, read as the reverse complement.
ATTAATTTAAAATCATAATCTAATTATTAATTACTAGTTAGCACCATCTTAATTCAAATTTAAAAATTAATTTAATTAACTAAACAGATGGTAGTATCATAACTTTGATTTGAAAACTAATTATTAAAATTGCAGTTTAATATGGAACTATTATGCTAACAGTTAATTTGACTTGAAATATTTAGTTTAATAGTTAGTTAGTTTCAATTAGAGTATATAGAAAATCCTCAACTAATATAAATGGATTACTTTGCAAAACCATGCATGCTGAAATATATTTATATTGGAACATAATGTTTACAGTATTAGTGGATCAGTACTAAAGATGTAATATTAAAATAGTTATATTAAAGAATAAGCACAAAAACTGAGTCGAACAATCACTTATCATCTTAGAGGACCTGAATTCAATTCACAGTCCATACCTTCAGTGTTTTAGGAAGAATATGAGTTCGGCTCATTAATTAAAAATTAATCTAATAAGCACATAAAATATATGTATTGGGTTGGCCAAAAAGTTTGGTTTTTCCATAAGATGGTTCTAATAGCACTTAGTTGTCTCAACTTTATTTGAAATTTAATTTAATTTTATTAGTGTATTGGGACAGCTGTCATTTCAGCCTGCATTTTCAAAAAAAACTTATCAGAATTAGTGAATTTTTATGTAGCTATTTTAATATTAGAAAAGGAAGAAAATAAGAACATTTTCGGCATATCATGTTTTATTATTTCACTGCACAAAAAAGATTTGTGCAGTGTATGAAGAAGGTGCTATCACTGATCAAACTTGTCAAGTGCAAATAATTAATACTTTCTACCTTTCTTTATAAATAATAGATACAAGCTCTTTTTTTAGGTAGAAATAAAAAATTAAATAAATCAATATTCTACCTAAAAACAGAGCTTATATCTATTATTTATTTGTCAAAAGTGGTTTGTGAAGTGTCATGCTGGAAATTTCTTGCTGAATGATGCTTCATGGTCAGATGGACCAGTTGAGGTTGATAGTGATCAAATTGAGACAGTAAGAACAATCAGCATTATACCATGCAGGAGATAGCTGACACATTCAAAATATTCAAATCAAGTGTTAAAAATCATTTGCACAAACTTGGTTATGTTAATTGCTTTGATGTTTGGGTTCCACATAAGTTAAGAGAAAAAAAATCATCTTGACATTCTTCTGTTTAAATGTATTGAAAAAACAATCCATTTTTAAAAAACATTGGTACAGGTGACAAAAAGTAGATACTTTACAATAATGTGAAGTGGAAGAGATCATGGGGAAAGCAAAATGAATCACCATCAACAACATCAAAGGTTGGTCTTTACCCAAAGATGATGACGTATATATGGTGGGAGTGGAAGGGAATCTTCTATTATGAGCTCCTTTAGAAAAACCAAACAATTAATTCCAACAAGTACTGCTCTCAAAAAGTGGTTGATTTCCAGATAGCCTATGCATTACCTGCTATGCTTAGGAAAGGGAAAGCAAGGAAGAAAATGTTGGTGTATATGTCCTATTTTAACTTTGGCAAAAAATGGTCATATGTAAATAGACTTAACAAAATTATAAATGTCAATCATTTGTTAATTCAAAAATTTCATACCATATGCCATTATCAGTCACTTTGATTTTATATATATAAAACTATAGATCAGCAATAAATCAATACAGTATATATCAGCAATAAGTTTGAGTTAGTCAAAAATATCGCTACAGTATTTCAAGTAATATACCAATATAATGGGAAAGAAAAATAACTTTACTGCACAGATCAAATTACCTTTCACTAAAAAGAATGCTAATAACAAATTGCACAAGTGAATTTTTGGGTTGGTACTATATTTTGAATAGATATTTTCATTATCTATATAATATATTGTTATGTGTATATAAATGCTTGTTAAACAAAGGAAAAATATAAAATATATTATCATCTATACATTAATTTTACATTTAATAAGCAATGAAAATTATGCTTTTAAATGTAAAGTTTATGCTACATTTGATAAGATTTTTATATTTTGTTCAAAACAATAATAAAATATAGATTTTTTAATATTAAATGTATTTAATACATTTGAAAGCCAGTTCTGTATGACTATAAGGGGAAGTAAATTGCATTTAACATCCAAACCCTATGCTGTATGGATCAGTCTATATTATTTAAGTTTCTCAAGTAATTTTTAAATTGGTATTTGTAAAAATGGTAAATTGGTGTTTGGTACAACTGATCTATCTGTACTTGTGACACTAATATCCACATTATAATTTAATGTAAGATTTTCTCTTTTGTATCAAAAATTCAATTTTTTTATAATTTTTTCTAATGAATAATAAATTTGTAATATTGTGAAATGCTTGAAATCTATAAAATTTCATTTAAACCTATATTTAATTAATACTAATTTGCTTATCATATGATATTTAGTACATTCTGAATAAATCATTTAAAACATTCTAAAACTTCCAGATTTCATATTTTGCTGTTATTATATCAGATAAGCATTGATTATCACTTTTTAAATAATTAATTACAAATTTATGTAATACTGTGTAAGAGTCATTTATGACTTGTTACATAATATTAATCCTCTTGGTTTTTCTAAAAAAAATTTTTTGTTAACAGCAAAATAGTCAGACTGATTTATGTGAAATGATAGAAACTTTGAAAAACAATACAAAATGCTTGTCCATAGTGATGACCTATACATGCAATCACCTTGGTCTTCAATATGTTAAATATTTATCATCATATGTGAAACAATCAAAGATGATTCAGCAGGAAAAGTTTTATATATATATAACTTAATGTGTTATTGTGATATAATAAAAAAATGGCAGCGCTTTTATTATAAGACAACAATTTTTACCCAATCATTTATTTTGAGTTTGTATATAATTGTGACACCTACATTTTAAAACTGTTTTCTTTAAACAACATTATATTCAAACAAAAATATATTTTTATTTTAGATTTACAAAAATATTTGTATATATTATAACAATATTTTCTAAGTATAAAAAATAGGATAAAAAGAAAGGTAATCATGTAAGTAAACATCCAAGAAAAATTTTTTAAATGACTATGAATTGTAATATAAATCTGAAAATTATAAAAATATAATTTATGATTGTTATTTAAATTATAAATTTATAATATGAATGTTAATGACTTTACAAAATTCACTGTCTAAAAAAATATGATGCCTAGTGTTATTTTTAAAATATATTTTGTAATAAAAAATTTTTTAAAAAGTTAATCTAAATTATGAGAGAAAATCTGTAATGTAAATTTTAATATTCAAGTAGTTCTTAGTTAACAATAGGATTCAGTTTGAAGCCTGAATCAAAATCAAAGCAGTTGGAAGTTGGATATGCCCAAAATTTATGAATTGCCCAATATCAACATTTATTATTATATTTCACTTTCTCGTAATAAATTTAACGAACACAAAAAAGAATGATTTTCATATATAACGCCATTATACATGGACTTTTTCTTGTGAATTACATTGATCAATCACAGAATTTACTGATTACATCACTGTTGTAAAGAATAGTAGTTATAAGTTGAAAAGTATTTGTATAAGAAATAGTGTAACCCATGATTTTATAGTTATACCTTTGTAAAAATTCCTTCATAGTTTTGAAACTGATGAGAATTTTAAAGCCAAACAACCAGTTTAAATAATATTGAACCAAATTTTGCAATTGAATATAAAACTGAATGATAAAAAAAAATATGATTTACATTCAAAAATCATTTCAATCAATTTTTTTTGGGTAGTTATAATTAAAAAAGTTGATTTTATGGAATAATATAGCTATTTTTTTAATGTAGATATTAAAGAAATGTATTAACTTTCAACAGAAAATTCACAATTCAATGCATTTTAAAAACAATTTTAGTATCTAAGCAATCATTTTCAGCTTTATATAATTTGCAAAAATAAAACAACTGCTTAATTATTAAGAAATTTTAAAAATTTATTGCAAGTATTTGATATTGTCATCATATATAATGCAAATTCTTTATTTACTTTTTTTGATTATTAAGACTTTTCATTTTTTACTTATAATTCTTTTTATTTTGATCATTAATAAATCATTCATCTGTTTATTTAATGATAAAGATAAAAAAATTTCTTTATACAAAAAAATAAATATGTATACAGCAAAACTTCGATCTAACATTCGTCGATCTAACGTTTTCCTCGATCTAACATTCTTTTTCTCTGGTTCCGGCAAAAAATAGGGGAAA
>WUQG02425758.1:0-14759 GCA_011317285.2 Androctonus mauritanicus | reverse complement strand
CGGGTCCTGCTCGTCGATCCCCGTCCTCCACAATCCAGCTGGCCCCCTCCACAGGGATGGGCAGCCTGTGGAAGGGCTTGTTTCGCCCTGTCAGATAGTATTCTTCCAGAATGGAATGCGAAATCATCTGCTGACAAAATATATATATATATACATATTTTTATCAAATTCTAAACAGCTGAAGAAAAACTACTAAAAATTTGAAATTGGTTTTATTGTTATTGAATAATCTTTTATTAAAAATATATTTTGTACTACAAATTCAGTTTAGTAAGAATTTCTCTAAAAATTTCGTTTATTGTAAAAATTTAAACAAAATTGAATCAAATTTATTCTATTTTCAATTTTAAACACCAGATGGAGATATAAATCTTTATCTTGGAATAATTTCATATCCGTTCAAATTGTTTTATAGCCCCCCAAAAAAAGATATTATTTTAGTTTTTAATTTATCTATAAAAATTTTATTTTAACAAATAATCAATTTATTTAAAATTTAATATGTATATACCTATATATATTTTTTTAATTTAAAATTTAAATCTCAATTTTAATTTAATGCGAAATTATAAAAATGAATCATAAAAAAACTAATAAAAAAAAATTATGTACGTAATTTTTTCAATTATTCTTTATTGTAAAGATGTTTTATAAATTTAATTTTAAATTTCTATAAGAGATGGCACCACAATCCCCGTGAAAATATGCTTTTTCAGATTATTCTCGTTTAATGATTAATTCTGAAGATAAAAAAATAAAAACACACACAACATTTATACTTATGTTTATATCATTTATAAAATATCTGTAACACAACTTGTGAAATTAAATAACGTTTCTAGTGTAACATAGTATGGCACTAAATCACTAAAATAGTTACCACCAAATCCTTTTAAGTCTTTGAAACAATCGCAACTGACGTTAAAATCTGTACATTTTCACTAATCTCGGTGAGGATAGTGATGTTGTTTCTATTTTTAGAAGATACTTTTCATTTTATTTTAACTCGAAACTGTTTTCTTCTTTAAATTACATCGCACAAATCTTATAGCTATCGATTATTTTACGAAATAATGATAATAATAATAAAAATAATAGGATAAAACTTAAATTTTATAATTAACAGAAAAATAAAACTTTCCATTAAAATAATCAAGTAAAAGTTTTTAGCTGGAAGCAAACTTTATTAAAATTAAATCAATGGCGAACTTAGGGATTTTATATTTTTGCAACAGATTTTGTTATTAACTATCGTTAATTACAATTGTCAATCATGTAATGGCAGCAAATGTTTGTTACATCTTCATGATTAAGTGTTAACGACTGGTTGCAAAACAAAAACTGACCGCATCATATCCCCTTCTGATGACTAAATAATGAGTGTCGGTAATCACAATGCGATGACATTGTCCTTGTGGGCATAATTGAGTTGTTACAGAGCCAAAGTTAAAATATCTTGACAAGGTGTTAATGTTCCAGATGTTGGCATGGCTGTCTACATAATAACAGTTTAAAGTTGTGTAAAAGAGACCGAATTTTTTACAGCTATAAGTTATCTCGAATTTTAAACTTGTTTTTATTGTCTTCAGTTCATTATTATAATTACTTAAGCTTTATTATTATTATTATTATTATTTCTTTTTAATTTTAAGTATCCGAAATCATTATTTTTAAATTTAAAAAAAAAAAAAAGAAAACGTTTAGAAAAACGTGATTTAACGATAATTTGTTAAATTTACAACAAAAGAAATTTTATTTTCTAGATATGCATATTAAATGATTGCTTTGAAACTGGAACTGTTCATACTAAGATCTAAGTAGAAAGACTCAAGAAATGATTGAATGGCACAACTGTATAAGAATAATTCAGATGACTGACCGTGGTTATCACTATATGGTAAGAAGTAAGATAAATTATCTTGGTGCCGAATCCTGCAGGTACTTCAGTTGAAGAAGGATGTCAAATACAAGAGAAATAGCATCTGAAGGCACAAAACGATCTTTTTATCCGCCTCCTCCTTGCAGACAATACATTAGAGTTTCCATAAATTTTATTTGAGATAAAGTTTACTGTCAAATAAAGAAAATTCTAAATAAAATATAAGCACAATGAGATTTATAATTTATGAATAAAGAATATCGATACGATATGCTTTTTTTTTGTTTATTCTATTTTTATTTATTGAATAAATTCCGATTATAAAAAAATAAAAAACGAAAACTTTTAATTAATTTTTAGATATGTTGAATATCGTTTATTGTGGTTTATCTTTTTGAATACATTAAACTGCTTGTTTTAACTATTTGTCGAGATAGTTCTAAGTAGAAACATGTTTTCACACATCTGTCATTGTCAGTTCTCCAGCGATACTAACTGATACCATGCATTTGGCGTTCCTTTCTACCAAAATATTGATTCCTCGTTGTAACACCATCTTTTATATTTTACACCGTGTGTTTATGTCACATTTTCTGATGACAAATACTCTCTCTTAACTACGCTTCGTCACTTCTAAATTAAGTGTTCGTAAACGGATGCCCGCCATATTAGATTCCTACAGGTTTTATCGATTTTATAAATATTAAGTTTTCTTTATTTTTGCAGTTTTTCTGATTAAACAATTTGCCGTGTGCATCCAAAATTATTATTGGATGAAAAAACCGATACACAAATTATCAAAGCTAATATTTGGATTAAAAAAAAAAAAAATCCAACAAACTTTAGCTATTCTTAATTGCGTTCATTTATTAATAAAATAACGAATCGCAAATAAGAAAGTTTGTTCATTAGGTTGTGTTAATTCGTTAAATGTGCTTTTAAAACACCGATAAATAAGTGCATAATAATAATAATGATAATAATTTATACGTTTAAGATAAGTTGTTATTTTAAAATCAATGCGAATATTAACCTAACTAGATTTATTCATAATACAAAACTTGCAAACAAATGTAAATATTTCCCTTGACTGGATCAAGTTATTCAGTCTCAAAGGTCGAAAGCACACTGTAAAGTGAGATCTATAACTCCCAGAGTAAATATAAAACGTGAAAAATTCCCAGAACTAGAGATAGTAGTCTAGAACGGAAATTAAATTCTATCTCTGCATTGAGAATCTTTCACATTCTTCAGCAGCAACTATCTCCCTTTCTAGCTTGTGTATCGAATTCTAGTATTTTATCTGTTAAAATTACTTTAAAGTTTTTTCTTCCCTCATCGGATTGTTTGTAATATAATAAATAACAACTAAGTTTAATTGTTTAACAGGTCCAGAACTGTAATTTAAACACGAAGCTTCTCTAACGAGCGCTTTGTTAGAAAATGAATGATTTAGCTAAACAAAGAATAAATAACAATACTATTTCTGTATATAAATGGAATTTCAATGAGGGAGAAAGAACTGCTATTAACGAAATTCGCAACAATTGATTGATGGATTTACAATAGGAAAAGCTTTAAACTTAGTTTAGTGACAATTGAATCCATTCTAAGTCTAATTAGCTGATTCGATTCAACAACTTTACATCTTTGAAAGCCTTAATCGAGTATTTTGAACGGCTTGTTAAACCAATTTATTTATCCAATCTGTGTCCACTAATCACATAATCCATAGAGTCAAGTATAGTCATTAATTAAATTTAGTTTATTTAATTTTAAAACGATTGTATCCAACTTCTGTGCAATGCGCTATGCCAGTTATCAATGGCTGTAATGTATTATATATCGCTGACGTGAATAATTTGCGAAGAAATATGAGAATTTTATCTCAAGAGTAGAATCGTTTTTCTTAAGTTTGCCTTGTAAAAGCTATTGTTGCTAGCGATGGATGAGGAAAAAACGAGAAGGAATTTAATATGGTCTATTGCTAATCTCAGTATCTAGAATGAGAAATGAGAAGAAGATATCGTCCACTGGAAAGAAATATTAAAGACTCCGGACTTACATATTCTCACTTTTCTTGCGGCACGTCACTAATATTCCTCTTTCTTTATTCTTCCGGATGAGTGTAAAATAATGATAGTGAAACTAAATATTTAGCATGATGAATGTTCGCTAGAAAATATGAAGATATTTTAATAAATTTATAAAATAATTTATCTTTGATATTTTCAGCCTATATTAAATAAATATTTATTCGTGGAGTATTATTTTTCACGTTTTCATCTTTTTACTTTTATTTTAAATTATTATTTTAAAAAATATCGAACGGACCGAATTTATATCATTTGTAAATATATTTTGAAGTAGCAATTATGATTTTCTTTATTCAGTTAACAAAGTCATAAACTGAATAACTCTGCATTTTTTCCTGGAATTTTTTATTGAAAAACTTTTTTTGTATCTATAATTTTTTTTTCTTTGCTTTCTTGAAGGATTAGATCAGGTTTATCAGTATTATGCGATGTTATCATCGCTAATTTGATTATCTTTCTTAGTTTTCTGACATAAAACCGATTTTTTTACATGTTGGACTAGTGAAAATTTAAGTATATGGAAACAACGATTGAAAAAGCACGTTTAGAGTTCATACGTGAGAAAGTTTCTATAAGTCATTTATATAGATTACTGTTGACCCAGTGAAACCTGTTGAAAACGAATTCCATCAACAGGTAACTGATCTTCCCTGTCGATTAAATTGACTTTCAATAAAGTATATTTATAATAAAATAAATTAAGTTTTATAAGTAACGCAAGTGATTATAAAATATAAAAATAATCATTAGTTAAATTGCATTAAAAATTTGGTAGATGCATCGCTGTATATCTTGACGTCGGACATATATATATAACTGCAAGAACTATAAATGAATAAATTTTGAATTCTGCTTTAAATAATTTATATATATTTTACGTATATAAATATATATAAACGTGTTGTTTCCGAAAATATATTGAAATATATATTTATCGAAGCGCGTAAATTTTACAAAACGGCTCTTTCTTCAATACTCTTTATACGCACAACTTATACTTGTTCATCGATGAAAAACGGTTTCTTTGCCAATAAAAAAGAAAAAGAAAAAGAAAACCACTTCGAAAGATGTAATAACTATATCCAATATCAAATATAAAACTGTTAGAAAAGTAGAAGTTAATAATTTAATTTGGGAAAGTAAAAATAGAAAGAGGGGAAGAAAAAAAAAAAAAAAGCGATAAGAAAGCGCTTTGGAGGCACGAAACTGGGCACAGTCCTTCTGTTGGACAACATGACGAGTTTCTTGATCGATTCAATTGAAAACAAGAAGAGAGAGTCGAAGACGACCGCAATCGGTCTGTACGTCGGTTTGTTACAACGCTGTCATTCGATCAAGCCAGATGGCGCTTGTGTCACGTTGCTCACACCCGTTTGATGGATTGAGGTCATGGGCTGACTGCCCTCTACCTTCTATATTACAATGGAAGTGCGCTATACAAGAAGCGGACCGCTTAAATAACTTATTTAATTGGTCGTAAATAATTAATTCCTTAAAACGCAATATCTGCGTGATATCGCAATCATAAGCATATTCAAATGAGAAATTCGAGCGGGTGACGAGATTTTATATTAAACATCTTTCAGCAATCGCAATTTCTCTCTCTCTCTCTTTTTTTCCCTCCCGAAAGAGAAAAAAAAAACAAAAATAAATTAATGTTTTTGCTATCGTTTTTCGTCGACAGATGTCGACAGTGAGGGAATTTCTTCCAAAAACTTATAATTTCAAAATGAAAGTATTAAAAGGTGATGCTTGACTTAGTTACATCATTTCTCTGACGAATTCATTCAATCGAATTGCATTTTTATACATTTTACGTATCATTAGTTAAAAGTTACAAATCACAAATATACTCAATCAATGAACCATATATTTCATGAAACTTTTCGACATTAGAAAAAGTCATTTTTATAATTTCTCTTTTTAAAAATTTCCATATTTCGAAACATCTGGACTAATTGTTTTCCAGAAAGTATCGAACGAAAAATTTTCTATAAACTTTTTGATTTAAAAATTCCACTATTTTATTTTATTATTATTATTATTATCTAAAAATAAAAATAAAAAAAAAAAGTTATCATTAAAATTAATTCGCCATTTAGTTACTAATTAGAAAATTTCAATAAATTAAATAAATAACCAATTAATAACATTTAATAGATTTTATTTTATTTTTATATATACATACATATTTTTTTTATTTTTATGTAACCTGCATTCTTCGGGAACTGAGTTAACATTAATTGTTAATCAATAATTTTGTGGTATGTTTAAAGTGGAAAGAAAACATCACTGTATTGATAAATGTTATAACTATTGCCGCATTCATTATATAAGTTTTTACAGTGTTAGAATCTTTTATTTTGTTCGACAACTCTTCTTCTCCTTTATACATAATTGATTCGCCGATAATATACAGAGAATAGTAAATGAGAATTAAAATTAATCTGTTGAGGAGAACGTATAGACTTACCTAAAGAGAATAAGTAAAACACGAATTTTATATTCGATTCTATTCTTAACTTTGTCCTATATATATATATATATATATATGTATCTACAAAAATTTTTTATCGGTTTTGTTCTAGTTTTTCCATTCAAAACTTTCTTCTTCCAAATTATGCGTATTTAAGTTGGCTTTTCCTGATTTTAAAGAGAGTAGCAGTGAAGCCGACTTTGGGGAGTTTTAAAAAGTATTTTTGTTGTTATAAATACAAAAACCGAACAAAACATTATGAAATGCTGCGTGTTTGCTTTGAAGTAATCTTTCAAGTTTCAAAAATCGTTTTTGATTAAACTAAAATCTGCGTAATTCGTTCATAACTTTTAAAGGTGGGCAACCTTATATATAGGCCTACTATATATTGTTTCCTTTGCGAAATATTCTCACATTATAATAGGGAATTTTAAATGGTTAAATATAGTCTATTGTAGTAAACGAAAAAATGAGTTGTTTAACTGATGTGGAGAAGAAAAGAGTCGAACTACGTCAATTCCTAAAGATTACTTCAATGTCCCTGTGCGATTTGTGGTGCACATCTCTCTTGCCACCCTACAAAGTCTAGGTAAGTGGTGCTGTAAGTATTTCTGTCAATCTTTCTTTCTCAATCACTTTTACTTCTTTCGCAAATGCTACCGAATGGTTTTCTTGGAGTTACAATTTTTTTTGGTGGAATAATATTTTTTTCTTCGATGGTTTTTGCTTTTTAATCCCTTACAAGTTTTGCAGTGGATTGCTGAAAAATATGCAACTTAGCAGTTTTGTCTAAATTCCCATGCTTGTTATTGATAAAGTTGTTAATCCAGAAATATTACAAAATTATGATGTTATCGATATTTAATTTTTAAAAGATAATTTTTTTATTTATTTATTTGATTTTCTTTTCAATTAAAATTCTTTATCCATTAATTATTACTCCTGTAATTAATTTTGATTGCATTCAAAAACGGTAATCAATGTGAAATCCGATCTCTTCCTGGAATCGAACCAAGCAAGAATAATTCTTACAGTTTATTATTATTATTATCATCATCATCTTGTCTTTTAATAATTAGCATTACTTAAAAATTAGAAGTGATGTAATAATTTATAATATTTGTTTATCTTCACAATTTAGTTCTTTAAGTAATTTAAATATAAATTATTTCATCGCAATTTTCTACGTTTGTTCATTCATTTATCGCATCACTTATCAATTGTATGTTTATTTTTAATTATTAACTCATTTAAAATTGTTAAAAATTAATTATAATTTGCAAATTGTTAATACTTCTTTAATAATGTAAGAAGATTTTGATTTTTAAAATAAAGATATTTCGAATACTTCAGCCGAAAAACATTTAATTAAGTCAGGAAATATTATATTATCTTCATGACATGGAAAGAACTGGATGATTGATTTTCAGAATGACAAGGCAGTGCTTTTGAGATTAAAACAAGCACCGTTGCTGTCATTCTGGCTGTCTATTGAATCTAAATTTGCGGACACATTTAGAAACGTTTCTAGATTTTACCTTCATATGTTTCTATTAAAAAGTTGTTTTTTTTTTCGTTTAACCGAATTTTAAATTATTGATAGAAATTTTTAATATTATTTCTACAGTTAAGCAAATTTTTCGATTATTTTCTCTCCGTAAATGCTCTCTCTCTCTCTGTGTTTTGGATCGTTAAAGTTCTCATTAATTTATAGTTCAAAATAAAACGTGACTTTTTCGCAATTAACGCAAAATATATTTATGTTATTGCTTAAAGTTTTGCGAAATTTTGTATTATTTGTTTTGGTAAAAGATTTTTACGGTGAGTTAATGGCTTTAATAATAATGTAAATGTTGCTCATCATATATGCAATTTTGTAAATACTCTTCGATATTTTAATGTATTGTAAAAACTAATAAAGATTAATTTAATTTTTTATTAAAATTTAAAATCTATAAATGCACTATTATCATAAATGTAAATTTTTTATAAAATTAATTTTCAGAAAATAAGCTCATTATATTGAGGTTTTTATTTTTGTTATTTTTGCAAAATATTTTTTTTTTCCTTCTAAAATTAATACTTTATAAAATTCGGAGATGATTAAAAAAGAGTTTTTCGGTTTGTGAAGAGTTTTTTTCCCCCTCCTCTCTCTCTCTCTCTCCTCAGATTTATTGATTAAAGGATGAAAGGTATAGACTACTATTCATAGTTTTGATGACATTTCTTTATGAATTTTTCTTTAATTTAAAAAATTATCATGCAATTCATTTCGAAAGATTGTTGCTGTTAATAAATTTCCACTCTTGTATATAACGAGAGGCGGATTCCGTTGTCTGTAATAATGATAATTAAATTTAGAATAACATCTTTACTGAAAACTTGTGTATTCAAGTGTAATGCCCATCTAATTAGCTTCAATTAGGAATTAATTGTGATTATGTTAGAGGACATAGGCACAGCTAGACATCGTTAAAAGCAACAGAATGAATTAAAGTCGATTATAGTGGCAATATTTCCCCGTTTCATAATTTCATATTTAGATTTATGTAAATGAATTTAAAGCATTGCCATCAGTTTCCTTTCTTTTTTTTTTTCTTCTTCTCTATATAGAAGTTACTGTTAGTTCAGTAAATCATTCTTTTGATGTTAGATTTTCTTGATCTGACTGATGACGTTGTTAAGTTTATGATTTTTAGCAACTTCATAAGAAGAGACTTCAAAAACTTGCTCTTTTATGAAAGCAAAACAAATTTGTTGTAAAATTATTTGAACATCAACTCATGCTTCATTATAATTACGTCGAATGAACTTCGGATAAGAAAATAACAAAACGATCGAGTGGTTGTAATCCTTATAAATCTTACTTTATTGAGATTACTTTGTGGACTTATTGGTTAATGTTATCTAATATATTATAACAGAAATTCATTATCTTTGGTTCAATTTTTAACCAATTACCTTAAATGCAGTTGGTATTGCACTGTATTTTATGCACTGTAGCCAGGTAAATGCTATATTTAATCGTCAATCTATTTCTCTATAAAGATAATAATAATAATAATAATAATAATAAAAGTAACGTTTATTTTGTCTATTAGGCCAGAAGTTGGAATTTTTTTATCTGCAGATTTTTATGATCTAATATTGCCATCTGTTATTTTACATTTGGATTTTAATTCAATTCCATATAATGAGATAGTTTTTATTAAAATGAAATATCTGTGATATGTGTAACATTATTAATAAGTAAATAAGTAAAAAAAAACTCAGATTAATATTCTGAGATATTTCATTAGAAATTATATAAAAAATAACGTTGATTTTCTAGCACTCACTTAAAGCTTGTAAGCTTCATAAAATCAATGTTATTTTTGGTGTCACCTACATTGATTTTAGTAAAATGGGCGTATGAAAAAAAAAATAAGTGTAAAACAATCTTTCGATGCAATTTGTTTACTTTGTAGGAAACGAAGTACTTTTTGATATTAGAAATTTAAAAGTAGTAGTGCATTTTACGATTGTACTAATGGTTGAACGGCGTTAAGAATACTTACTGTTTCATTTAAGGAAAGACAAACAGAAGCATAATTCTCTCTATCTTTAATTTCTTTGAGAGCCGTATACAGTTCTTAATTGGGATCTATTCGCTTGTCAATTTATACCAAATAGAGCTTAACGAATGATGCTATTATAAAACTAAGAGAGATCATTACACTTCAAGTAGTTAACAGAAAATAACAAAGAACCTCTTTAATTAGATAGACGGTCTATTGTTCTTCGTTCGCCTCAGGATCAACTTGTACTTTCTGCAAAAGAAAGAAAGAAAATTGCACTTTTCCGACTACTTTCTTCCAGAACTTAAACACGACGCCCATTCATCGTTTAGGCAGTAACTTTACCTACTTCTTTCAAGCTAAACTATTGTTTCTTAAGAAGTGGTTTTAACTTCATTTCTGAAATATATTTTCATCTTTGCTGTAAAGAATCCAACCCCGAAAGACTTGATAGTAAGAGCAGTGAATTTTATAATATACTACTTTCAGTGACCATGTACAAAAGCTCCTTTGTAGCGGAAAACATAATTATTATGATCATTTATCTTACTAATTGCGTTTCAGTTTGTTGAAGCAAACTAACTGACACATCTGGAACGGTTTATCCCTTAATGAATAACATTGTATGAGCTTCCTGACATAATACTACCTCATATTAAATACCATTGTTCATGTTCATCTATATTATGTTGAAGACCATTCTTTGCTGAGTGGATGTTATTTTTAAATGAAATAATATAGCTCATTTATTATCATAAAACAACAGTTGATTTCCAGAAAGATAGTATAATTTGTTTCAAATCTAAATTTATAATTAATAAATTTGAAAGATAAATGATTTCTCAGGTTATAATTTATAGATATCCGTCTTTGGATTTTAATTAAATTTTTGTAGTTTTATGCGATTGTTTTATAGCTCAAATTAATTGCAAAAAATGCGCATTCTTATATCCAACATATTATTTAATTTCTGATATGATTCAATATAAGTTTAAAAAATTAACAATCGGTTATAATCGGGTGTGTTTCATCTTCATAACAATAGCCATTGAAATATCGGACAAGGAAGAGACCTTAATTATCTGAGAGTTGATAAGATATAGGACATTATTTATGAGATTCTGTCGTTTCTGCTAGTCTTATATTCTTCACCGAGATTTATCACACACCCTCCCAACTCTGACAGACAGCTGGCTCTTGTATCATTAATAAATCATTCAGTGTTCATTCAAACATGCTGTAAATTCTTGACATCGAAATATCTCGAAATGATACTGGCATAAGGAATTATTCTTATTTTTCAGCTTAACTGACCAGTTCTAATTATTCACACCGAAACCAAAATTCAATTAAATCATCTGCAGTTCGGGACGATCCAGTCAAACGAGATGGTTCCTGATAAAACTTCGTCAAAACTTAACTGAATTTTCGACTTAATGCATCAAAATTAAGAACATCGCCGTTGTATTAATCAAAATAAGGAGAGAAATTTGACTTGTTATACAGTTAAACGTTTCGATCGAATCATATTTGCTAATTTATTATTATTATTATTTTTTATTTCGAAATTTATTTTGGAACGATTTTTATGAAGATATAAATGCTTAGCTTACATGTTAAACTACTGCACTTGATCCAAATAAAAGCAGAAATCTGCTAATAGGTAGAGATAAAGAACAGAACGGAAAAGGACAGTGAGGGTAACACTAATCTCATGCCAATTAGTGCACCAATTAAATGTAGGCGGACACTGAGATAAGTTCTTCACTTCTTATCTCAAACAGAAGGTCAATAAGAATTGGTTCTTCAAACAACAAAGGACAAAATCCGCTTTGGCGCGACAAAAATACTTAGGAAATAAAAACATTTCTACAGTATCAGGACTTTTGTTTAAAACTTCTTATCTTTTAGGAGTCGCCGGATTAAAGTAATAAATCTCTAGCAAGAATATAATAAGTTTAGATATCGCTTCGGAATATTTTCTGCATTTAATTAAGTTTAACCTGTTAAGCTTAGGCTATATCTCACTCGCGAGATAAAATAAAACTAATAGTTAAGAATAAACCAAAAACAAAAGTAAATATAAAATAATAATAATAGCGTTTAATTGTAATTTATTCAAAAGTAAGATGTTACATAGTTAGAAGTATTACAGATAAAATTAAAATACAAATTACCATGGTATGAAAGTTTACAAAGTCGTAATTCCAAAATCACACCAATTGAAATTAATGGTGTGTGACTTTGTTGTTCTGGAAAGTCAAATAGCAGCATTGCTTTCTGCTCAATTGAAACTTACCTCTGCATGGCAGCATCTGTGACACTATTCGACGCCTTCACAATATCTATCACGACTCAGTCTATCTTTTTAAATCCCGAGGGATTACGGCCGAGTGCCTGGTGCTAAATGTGGTCGAACATTGTACATTAAAGATGTATTTAAAGATATTGAACCGTACAATCCGTACATTACCTTACACGTTTGAATTTAGTTGCGATTTTACTTTTACCAAATTTTTTTTTTTTTTCAAATTTTATATAAAAATATATAAGTTATACATTAAAGTATGCATTGCAGCCATTCATAAAATAATATAAAATTTCGAACGAAGCGCATAGGCTACATTATTTATTTATTTTTTGTTTCATTCGACATTTATTTATTATATTTCCTACACTTCGATAACGCTGTTTGTCGTTAAAATATAATTCAAACTTATCAAAACATTCTCTATTAGTACTAATGTTAAAAAAAAAAAAAAAAGAAAATCCAATAAAATTTTAAGAAAGTATCGAAGTGTTTGATAAATTATACTTGTTTTATATCTAGACTGTTTCACAATATAAAAAAAAAAAAAATGATAAATGAGTGTAAGTCAAATAAAAAACGAAAATAATTGGAATTCTACGAGTTTAAAAATTCACAGAATCTGATCGAAACAGTTACACAATCTAAGTTTAGTTATACAGTATTCAAAATTCATATGGGAATAAATCCATCAGGTTTAAGCGTATTAATAATATAAGCAAGTAATATTTTTATTATTATTAAATGTATAGTTTGATATTTAATTAAATAATTTGAAATTAAAATCGCAGTATTATCGAATTTATTCGTATAAGTAATAATTAATTTGCACGCTATTCATCTGTTTGAATTTCTAAATCTAATAGTAGAAAACATCGAAACGTAACTACAGTAGATAGATAACAAATTTATTAAATTTTCACTCTCTCTGTAAATCTAAAATCTTTGCGTGTGACAAAATATTTTGTTTGATAATATAATTTAAACATGTTTCGTTAATTAATTATGAATAGCTTGATTATTTTTAATATTGTTATAAATTAAGAGGATTAGTGACATTACAGTAAATTATAATTCAGAGACAAGATTCCATCCTATTTTTAACAGATTATATCTATAATTTATATGTAATGAAATTCGCTAATTGTGTATGCGTATGCCTTAAAACTCGAAATGACTATTTCTATTCGTTCAAAATTTACGATTACTGATAATTACCAGAGAAGGTTTTAAATTGTTATTCATTACCTGAAGCTTAATTTTTAATTCATACCATATAAGTTTTAGATTCAATTGATGGTATGAAAATATAGCTTATAACTTTTAGTTAATTGTTTATATCTTCGAAAATTCACTTACTGATTTCCACATGTTGAAATTATTATTAGCATTGTTTGCTTCAGGTAGGAGTTAGTCTAATTTTCGTGATATAATAGTCACGACACGTAAATAAATGATGTCAAATTTAAACACATGCTTTAATATAATTAATAGAATGATATTCAAGTGCAGCCTTTTGTTTCAAAATGGTAACCAATTTTGTATATATTCATTTATATTTAGAAAGGAGTTAATTTAATTTTAATTAAATTTATACAGTGATGGAGTGTTAGAGGAGACAGATTATAGGATGATTTTGTTTGCATGAGATTATCAACGTACAGAATATTTTTTTCCTGTTTTACATTCGTGCATAAAGTGAGAAAATTTGATAAACTGTTAAATGTTATCAATAGATGCACTTATGTTAACTAGTTATCATTATTTTTTTTTTTTAATTAAAAAAAATTTTTGCGATGAAATTATAATTATTCAAACTTTTGTCATCAACATTATTATTAAGGTTTAGATTACGATTTAAACGATCCTCATGTTACATGATTTTTACTGATTTATCAAAAAAGACATATTTTAAAATATATTTCTCTTTTCTGTATATATGAAATAAATACTCAGAAAACAGAATTGCAAAAATTCGACTCTGCAAGAGTTTCGTTCCATGTTATTATCTCTAATATAAATTTCTAAGCTAAATCCTTACATGAGCTAAATCTTTACATGTTCTGCTTACATTTACAGATGTTAAATACTATATATAAGTCCTAAATGCTTGTAATATTTTTATCAAATAATATCTGAATCAAATTTTTGAAAAGATAATTATGATCATGTTAAACTATGCATTAATGCACGTTAATATAAAAAACAAGCAACCGATAGAGTGAATGATGCAGCTTAATATTCTAACATCTGTTTATTCGTTAATGAAAATATTTAAATATAAAATTTTTAGAATGGAAATATTTCAATATTAGTATATTAATTAAATTGCTTTCACACTTTAAAAATATATATATAACTTATATTATACAGTAAAACTTCGATCTAACGTTTTCCAAGGGGACGGCGAAAAAACACGTTAGATTGAGGAAAACGTTAGATC
>WUQG02425747.1:0-14760 GCA_011317285.2 Androctonus mauritanicus | reverse complement strand
ATCTTAATGGAAGAATTGCAAATGTGAAAAATTTGTGCGATGATGCTTTTCCCAAAGTGTTGTCACATGAGCAGAAACAGTGCTGAAAGGAAATGTGTATGGACATCTTGGAAAGGATTGATGATGACCCAGATTTGTTTGAAGTTTCATGAGAAACTTGATGCTTATCCTTTGTTCTACTTTCACACTCATCATTTTCCACCAATGCACTGACACATGTTCACTCTTTCTCGCTTATCTCACGAATGGCTGGGCCAGGTGAGTCCAGTTCATTGTACTAGATAGGGGAGGTATGGTAGTTTATTCTTGCAAAAACAATATGCATTATGTTAATTATTTTTAGTAATACAGATGCGTGTATATATATATACACACACAATATATTTAATTTTAATTTTTAATATTGAATCCATATTATCAATAAAATTCAGATTTTTTTTTTAATATTTTATTATATTATCTGGGGTAATTCATTTTGTGACTACCTTGGTTATTCAGGAGAGTACTGTATATGATATTTAATAGTTGAATATTTGATTCATGTTGAATTAATTTTTTGCTTTGTTTTTTATATCATTATTAAATATCAAACAAAAATAAAATATAATTTAATAAAGTGTTTGTTAAAATTCAATGAATGTAGTAATTTATATAACTATTTTGTCATATCCATTGATGGTTGAATGATTTAAATATAATTAATAATCATTTCTAATAAACTTATTATTATTTTTAGGTGAGGTGTCTATGCAAAAGGTGAAAGTTCATCGATATATATCTGGAAGAAGGTAATTTAAATAAAATATTTGTTATATATTTTAATTGTAATGTTTTATAGAAATGTAAAATACTTTAGCTATATTTATATTTAGATTTGCTATACAGGATTTGAATTGATAAGAATCATTGCTAGTTTGTATTACAGAAACTCAAAATTGTTTTGAATGATGACAAATATGATAATAAATAAAATATGAAAATAAATTAAATCTATCAATGTGTTAATAATGTCAAAAATGCTTTTGGATAATCCATCCATATTAAGTATTATCATCAAAATTATATCCTCTATTGCTGCTATTATAATACATAAATAAAAACACTACAGCAGAAATAAGTTCAACACAAATTTCATTAAACATAAGAATATTTTCAGTTTTACAAAACAAACCTTCACTTTTCTTTTTATGAAATTAAAATATAACTAAAGAGCATTTGTTTTATGAAAATAATAATGTTCTTATGTTTAAATTTATGTTGAACTTATTCCTGCTATAATGCTTTTGTTTAGGTACTATAATCCATACTCAGTGGGCTGCTTATGAAATTTTGAAACTAAAGCATCATAACTGAATTAACAGTTGAAAAAATTTAAATGCAATCAATCACATAAACATAATTTAAAATAATAATTTATTAATATAAATGTACAGTTGTTTCTTTTGAATTTTCTCCAGCTTAGTTATTTTAGAAATGTCTTAAATCTTTTTCCTAACTGGTAAGTCAAAACAAATGCATTTGTTGTTTTATTTTCAAGCAACAGGGTAGATGTTATTAATTGGATTAATTCAAGGTCATTTAGATATTAGATGATTGGATTTGACATACAAAGAAGAGCAATAAAACATGACTTTGTGAAATGTGAAATATAATTTTTCAGCTTTGATGACTTCTAAATCAAATATAATATCATATTTTACTTCATATTCTAAATTTGTTACATTCTCTGATATGTTTTCTTGTTTTATTCTAACACTTTTCATCCAATAAGAAATTTTTATTTTTACAGTTATTATCATTTTATGTATAATATGAAAATTATGATCATAAATAATTTAAAAATTCTCTCTATCTTTACAATTAATAAAAATAA
Organism: Androctonus mauritanicus; assembly: GCA_011317285.2. NCBI lineage: Eukaryota > Metazoa > Arthropoda > Arachnida > Scorpiones > Buthidae > Androctonus > Androctonus mauritanicus. The sequence continues at coordinate 12,887 of WUQG02425747.1, read as the reverse complement.
AGGAATTTAGTTTTTTTTAAAGAAAAAGATTGAAAGTATAGTGTCACCAAATAATGCAAAATGAAGTCAGAATTTGTGATAGGTTTGCACATCATTTCTGATTACAGCATTACAACTGTTTATTATTTTGCTTTCTATTATTTATTGTATAATTATTTATTAAACGAATTCAGTCTGTTCTTTTATGTGATATTGTTCCAAGTTTTTAGTATCTATAAAATAAGAAGATAGCTACATACTGGAATATTGTAATCATTATTTAAACTCAAATAAACAATATATTAAAATATCTAAGAATGAAAAATTTTGTAAAAAGTTTTTTCCATACAAATATTATTAGAAATTTAAAAATTTATTTTTACCCTGCAAAGCAACATGAAACTGGCAACTACCTGCTGCAAAATGGCAAACTAATATTCAAAAATGATTAATTATCAATTACAATAATGCCAGATATCTTGTCAACAGTGGGAAACAAACATGTCAACATAACTTTGTTGGGTATGGAGACTAATCCTTTATCTTGCAATTGCCACTTGATATCTCTGTGGAAATATTTGTATGAGAAACTTGCAAACATATTCATTGCATGAGTGATATAGTGTAGACAATCATGTTTTTCTTGATTACTTATAATGCATTGAAAAATTTTGTGTTTAAGAAAGGATATAACAATTTAGGAAAATTTTTTTAATATCAATAATTTCTTTTTGCAATTAGCTTTAGTATTATATATTTTATTATTACCAAGCTGAGCATATTTTTCTTGCTAACAAGGTCTCAAATCAAAAATTGTTTTATTTGCATTTTCAATTTGTTTTTTATCAAGGAATTTCTATATTTGGTTTCTATTGCCATTTTTGAAGTTGTCCTTTATATAAATGCATAAAAATTCCAGATTTTAAAGTTTATGCTATGTTAATTGTGTTTGTTGCTCTAGCTCCTGTAAGTGTGGTGCAGAATTTATAACTGTCTGAACCAAATGTTACATAGGAATTCAAAGATGGATTCTCTGTTTGCATTAATGACTCCACACTTATATTCTCAAAGGATTAAACATTCAGTTTAATCAGCATTTATTGATAGAGAAAAGGGCTTATTTAAAGTTTTGACTCTTTCTTTATCAATAAATGCAAATTATATTAATTTATTTTTCCATTTGAATTTTGAGCAGTTATTCATTAATTATGTACAGTTTATTTTAATACTAATAAAATCATGATATTGATTATTTGAAAGAAAATTTTTAGCAAAATAATTAAAATTTAAAAATATATATTTAATTATTTAATTTTATGTTAGACCAAAATACGCACCAGAAGAGAGTAGTGAAGAAGAAAGTGGAGATGAATTTCCATTTGAAAAAAAGCAGCAGTCTCAAACAACAGAAACTGTTCCAATTGACAAGGAAGCAGAAAAGTTTGATCGTCGACTCAAACGTTTGCAGAAACAACAAGAAGAAGAAGAAGATAATGAAGACAGGTTTGTAAATATTGATTTATATTATTGCTGTATTTAGTTGTGTAAAATTCTCTTATAATTTTCCTGTTTAGAAAAATAGAGATGGAAAAAATTAGTATAATTTTCCAATCTTGATTTTTATTGAATGATTCATTGATAGCAAATATCAGAAATTTAAAAAAAATTTCCTAACATTTTGAAGTCTTTACAAAAACATTATTCAAATAGTGAATTAAGATAGAAAAAAACAACAGAAATTTAATACAATTGAGGGAAGAGAAATTCCACCCATTATGATTTTGAAAGCACACAACTAGTTTCTCTGTTAACTGCAAAATAATCAGAAATTGAACAAACATGACAGAAAAAGGAATCACATGTTCAATGCAGATATAACAATCCTAGATACAGCATTCTATTGATTGAATTCACATTTTTTAAATTCAGTGTAAATCTAACTGTGATGATGTGCAATAATACAAAATTCACCCTTTATCAGATCTTGTCTTAAATCTAGAAATAACATTCTGAATATTAACAATTAAAAACAAATTGGAATAACATGATCAGGTAAACAATATAACTAAATAGTTGGGATTAATAATACTATAAACAAATATGTTATGAACTTAAAACTATTGAATAAATTATAAATATAAGAAAAGTTAATGCTCATTTAAGAGAAAGTATGTAATCTATGTACAATAGAATAAATTATGTTCAAATATTTAGGAATCCAGGAAATTACCAGGATTTAGTGTTATCTATACAATTTTTTAATACTTCAGTATGTACTGTATTATTTTGTAATACTTAATACTAGTGATATCCTAGATCTCATTTCACTATGTGTTTTAAATTTGAAATCTTTTTAAGTAGTGTGATATAAACTTAATAAATTAAAATATAAAAATTTTATATTATAATAACATCTATTGCAGTATATGGATATATTACTTACATTTTTAAAGATACAGTTCTAAGTTTTAATGATACATAATGATTATTGAGGATATTTTTCAAACAGCAGATCACCAAAACGATATAGATCAAGATTATAGTAGAATTTTAAAAATTTTGTATTCCTTATAGTGTTTCGTTATGAATTTTTGATAAATGTATTTACCAATTAAAATCAATACTCGTTTAAAATTTTTATTATTATAGAATTGAAAGACACCGGCATATACATGAACCAGAAGTTATAGCATTGGGTGAAGTAAGTGAAGTTGAAGAAGAAGAAGAACCAGTAGAAACGCATGCTAGAAGATGGAGAGAAGAAGAAGAAAGCAGTGATGAAGAAGAATTAGATGATGAGGTTGGTTGATTTTGCAAATACTTTAAATATTAATTATAAAAATGACAAAATCATGGCAGAAATATGAAGGATTAGTTTTTTAAAAAGGTAATGTCCTTATCTTTTTTCTATATAATATTTCAGTCATCATTTTTACGTTTTCAATAATTACTTCTAAAATTTTTTATGTTTAATTTGCATTAAATAAAATTGAGTGTATTCATACTTATTTCACTGCTTTGTAACTACTGTAATTGTAAACTACACAAAATAAGCACTATATAGCAGACGTAACTCAGAACTTCTAAAAATGTTTGTGCCTGAGGATGATGTACTTTACGTCGGAAACGTTTGCATTAAATCTTTTTTAGAAGTTCTGAGTTACATCTGCTATATTGAGCATATATGTTGTGAAAATTGAAATGTCTTTAATGCAGATTTAATTATTAAATAATTATGTTTGAAACTGATAAAGTTCTATATAGGTTATTTTTTATTTACAAATCAATTTTTTTATATTTTATTTCAATAGCTTTTACTGCTATTAATGGACAGCTTTATATACATATATTTCAATTACACAATAATTATTATATAAATTTTATTTCTTTATTTTCAAATATACTATTAATTTTAATAATTAATCTGCTCATACTATAATTTATGATATAATTGCATTTAATACTTTTGTACAAATTAATGCTTATTTAATATGGGAAATATTCTTTGTCATATTGAAGAGTTTAATTCTACCTAAACTAGTTTTTAGTAACTTATATTAATTATAGTTCTTTTTATGAATTTTATAAAATTTTTCCAAATATTTATGTAGTGATAAATATATTATAAATTTTATTTAATAAATTCAAAAGTTATTTTTACAGAATAACTTGTGAAGAAATTTTTTATCCAATTGTATAAACGTAATAATGTAATAGTTTTATATGAATATAATAAAATATTTATAATTTTTAACAAATTATATTTCAGTTATTTGAAACATAAAAAATGATTATTTGTTTTTATATACATTTTTTTTCTCTTATTCTAAATATTTGATTATCTTAAAATTTTCAATCAAAGTTTTTTAAATTTGAAGTATTCTAGTAAGTCAATAATGCCATATATATATATTGTGACTGAAATTTTGAAGAAATAATTAGTTGTTTTCTTATTCAAGAAATGTATCAATTTATATTCATATAGTATATGTATAAATAATCAATAATGAAAGTAATAGTGTTACATTGATGAATAACATTGCTTTATTGCCTTATAAATTAAATGGTATTTTATTTTACAGGAAATTGAAAGAAGACGTGCTATATTAAGAATGAAAGCTCAAGAAAAAGCTGCTGAAGAAGTAGGTACAATACATGAACTCCTTAATTTATCTAAAAGTTATTTTGTGAAAACATTTAATAATTGAGGGAGTAGATTAAGTTGGGATTTTCTGAACATGTCTGGAAAATTAGCCAATAAATTATGTTTTTTAATGCATTATCCTATTAAAAATTAGAAATTTTTCTCAATGATTGATTGGAAAATATATAAATTCTTCATAATGGCAGTGACAGTGATCTTTTATCATGTCAGTGACATTAACTTGACTTCATTTGCACATTGTCATTGCTGTAATCTTGTACATGTTGTTATGAAAACAGATGACTCTCATTTTCATAGGAAATTTTAATCTTTTTAATATCTTCACATTAAATGCACTTTACCTAATGAAATGCAGTATAAACAATTGCTTTTAATTCAAAAATAAGGTTGTACCTGTCAGTCATGTGTTCTCGTATACACTTATACAAGGTGCATTTTTTTTTCCCAATATAATTGTGTGTAATATTGGGATGTATATCTTTAATAGGGATGGAATATACACCTTTACAGTGATAAGTACTATGATTCTGTTTTCATTACAATAGTGGAGTGAAGACATTACAGTTTCTATATGTAGCTATCCTTTTATTAATGTGTATTTCCATTAATGGTATATGTTAATTTTGTAAAATGTTTTGTTTTTTATTTTTAAACTCTTAAACTTTGAATATAATTCAAATGTTGTTATTTTATTCATTAACAATAGACTGTAATCCAGAAATGCTTTGTATATCATTCCTGGATTAAATGTTTACTTTTTGATTCTTCTAAGCAGTTTATTTAATTTACTGAAATTTAGTTTTCTTTAAATAAAAGTTTTTTTTAAAAAATAATTGTTTAGATCATATAAATGAAAATATCTAAATTCAGATTGTCATAATAGATTATCATAAATTGTTTATATTATCTTAATTTTCATATCATCTTAAATAAATTATAAAATGTCACATTTAAAAAAATTAAAATCCTTTTTATATAATAATTCTCATCTTAATATTGAATATTTAGGAATTGCTAGATTTAGAAGATGAAGGAAAATCTGAAGTAGAAGAAACAGAGGAATCTGAATATGAAGAATATTCTGATTCAGAGGAGGAAATGGGACAAAGATTAAAACCAATATTTGTAAAAAAGTATAGTATAATTTTGTAAATATGTAAAATTTTAATTTTAAAAATTTATAAACTTTCATAGAAAATGCCTTGCTTTTCAGAAAAGATCGCATAACTGTTCAAGATAAAGAACATCAAATTCAAAAACAGAGAGATTTGGAACATGAAGCCAAGCGAATGATTGAAGAACGAAGACGGCAAACATTAAAAGTTTGTAATTTATAATTTTAATATTGATTTAAGCATTTTAACATCTTTTTTCCATTAATATTGATACCAGTTATTTTTAATAATTTTATAAATCCCTAAAGATATTAAAGAAAAGAATAATGATAGGGATAAACCATATGACATATTCATTTTGTTTATCTATTAAAACATTGACAAGGTCAAATCATTCAAAAAAATTATGTAGCAATATGAAATTTTAGAAGTACTTTTAGTTCATAGATAACATTTTATAAATCCCAGTTTTGCTTAATTTATCCTAATGTCAGATTTATTGACATGGAATTTGATAGTTTTTCTTTTTTACTGTAAACAATATAAAATATGTGTATACAATTGAACTGTTGAATTAATTCCTACAAATATTGTTTTGATCTTATATTTTTGTGAAAGTTAAAAATTTTATGTAGCTATTAATTTTTTCAGTACAATATTCTCAATCTCAAAGTTTCTAGAATTTGAATTGATTTGATTTTCATAATTTTATTTTTTATAACAAAAAAAAAATTATTTAGTTCAATTAATTTTCTTTGTTTTTTAAATAATTATTTTTTTGACTTTTTTATTGCAATATTTTTGAAAGATCTTAAATTTATTTTTCTTTATAAAAGTTTGTGAACTGTATTAATAAAAAATTATGTATTTTTTAGTCACTATAAAATTTTTGTACGATGTTGTGATTTTATTTAATTCAGTTCTTTTTCCAAGTAAAGTAGGCCTATATCATTTGACTGATGCATAGAAACTTTAAAAAAAATTTATCTTATGAATTTTTGATAGACAGATTCCTATTTAATCTATTCATTTTAAAAGATTTCATTTCACTGATTTTTGACGACAAAAAATTTCTCTCTGAAATTCATTACAAGTAATAATATAAAATGCTTTAATTAAAGTGATAGTTCAACAGCTTCTAGCTGCAATAATTTGAACTTTTACATCTGATGATGCTCATCTAATAATGAGAGGTTATTCAATTCAATATTAAGTAAAAAGATATTGGAGGAATTCATGGAAATTCTTACAGATGATTAGTAGTAATCTTAAATTAGAGTAATAAAGTAAAATAAATATACATTAGGATTCAAAGGAGGAAATTATGAATAAGTTTACTGAAAATTATCCTACAAGATATGCTAACACCAAATCTATTTCCAGAACATAGACATTTCAAGGAAGCAACATTTCATATATACTTTACAAGAATATTTTGTAATGTATTGCATTACAAAATATTCTGCATTCTCACATTTTTAAAAAATAAAGAATTCCAAACTATATTCTGCATTCTCACATTTTTAAAAAATAAAGAATTCCAAACTATATTTGAGCCATACATTTATTCAGAGAAAACTTACCATTGGATTATAACAGTAATTTTTTCTGAAGTGAATAGGTAATATCAAAGTAAGAAATAGCTTTGAAAACAGTCTTATCTATGATCATATGAAGAGCAAATATGAAATAATAATAAGATATACTATAATAAAGTTACTGCTATAAGACAAGCATTTACTTGATTTCATTGTATGAAATAATAATACAGACAAGCAGTATGTTACAACAATCTCAAATTCATTTTCTTCCACAGGCCACTTTTGACATCTTTCATTGATTGGAGGGCCATATTTAAAAATTTTAAATTAAAATAAAAAATTTTTTCCAATACATATTGGTAAAAATTTTTTATTTGAAATAAATCATCTGAAAGATTAATATGTAAATACAATAATTAAAATAATCAATTTCTGTAATGGTATTCCACAATTTATGTTCAAAATTATAAAGCTTGTAAATAAAATAATTTTTTCAATGAAAAATTTTTGCTTCTAATTTCAAATCTATTATGCTTTACTAAATTTCAGTACAATTTTATTAAAACACTTTAAAATTTAATAATTTTCAAATATTTTATGAAATAAGGTTGTGATTTTTTTTATTGAATATCTTCTATATATGCTCTTGCTGTATTATAATAAATGCAGTCATGTACCACAGGCTGTGAGTTTGAGACTAGTGGTCTATTAATTAAATCTAAGTTGCTTTAAATATAAATTTGAATATAACATATTTGAATATTTTGACACATTTGATAGTTCTGTATTGACATAATTAAGGAGGCTATTTATTGACACTAAAAATATTCCATATGATGATAAAAGCAATTAACTTCTAATTAGATTTTTGTATCGATTTTTTTGAAATTTCTGTTTTCACTTAAATTGAACTTTGTCAATTATTATCTAATGATGCAAATCATATGCTTTATTTAAAAAATAAATATATTGGGCAGTGAAATTTTTTACTAAAGTATTTTTTTAATTTGATAATTTTTAAAAGAACTAATACTACTATTTATAAATCACTAATACTACTTTTATTTTATTCATTTCTAAACTTCTGGAATTCAATTTTAAAAATTAAAATAATTTGTATAAATTTAATTCCTTAAAAAATTTTTTATATATTTTTTTAAATTAATAAAAAATAAAATTATTTAAAAACATGTTAATCTTATTTTAGATAATAGAGGAAGAAAACAAAAAAGAAACTGCTGAAGAACTAGGATTGCACCAAGCTGCAGACTTAGTTGTTACTGATGATGAAAATGATGAAGCTGCATATGAATCTTGGAAACTGAGAGAGTTAAAACGAATTAAGAGAGATAAAGAAGAAAAAGAAAGGTTAGTTTCTAAGTTGATTTTATGATAATCAAAATCCAGTAAAATTGCAAGAAATCAGGATAGTCAAATAAATTATAATTATGATTTATATTATGTGAAATATATATTTAAGTTTTGTACTTTTAAAAATATAAAAATGTACAAATCTTTATTTTTGATGTTTGATATCTGTAAAACAAGTAAAAATTGTGATATTTATCAAAAAGGTTTTAAATTTTCATATTTAATGATAGTTATTTTTATTCAATAATTCCCATGTAGTATATATGCAAAGCTTCTATTGAAGATGTTTAATGACCATTAGATCTAGCTTTAATCATTTCATTAAACAATTAATAAATGGAATATTAAAAATATTAATAATTGTTAGTTAATTCTAACAATTATTATTATTTTTAAAATTAAAATAAATTATTTTTAGATTTATTTTAAACTAAATAATCTAATTAAATTATTATTTTCAAAGTAATAAATAATTAGAATTCAAAATAAATTATTTTAACTTTTTTCTTTGCCATATGTTAGGGATAACAAATCAGTGGCATGCTGGAAAACTTTTTGGGGGCACAATACCTGTAGCTGATATGTTTGTAAAAACATGTCAGCTACAAGTTTAGTTGATATGTTTGTTATCCTTTAGGACCAGCATGTGAGAATAATTTTTACAAAAATTTACCCAATTTTGGCATGCTTTTTTAAAAAGGTACACCATTCTTGCCAAATATCTTAATTTTTCCAGGGATGCCATTTGGTTTCACTTTTTTCTCTGTTAAATTTTAGTGCATGCAGTAGACATTGATCATCTAAACTAATTGGGATTAAATAATTTGAATAATAGAGTATAAGTGAGACTATCCATTTTATATAAAATTGCATACAAGCATACCTCATTATTACATTTCAGATCATCATTGTAAAGTGAATCACAGCTTTTTTCATTTGCTAATACATATAAAAGCTTGAAATTATATTTATCCTATTATTCATAAAATGCACAATAGGCCTAAAAACTTCACAAGAAGGCCATGTTGTTATAAAGCATTAGCATATCACCTTAGAAGATCCAGGTTCATTTCTGGATCTCATACCATCACTTTTTCAAGATGAATCTGGGCCTAGTCTGTCTGTTTATTAATTTATGTTTTATATACTTATTCTAAGTATTATTTCACAGATAATTTTCATTTTGAGATGAAAAAAATAAAAACATGGAATATATCAATAATTTAGAAGAGCAGTAAAATAAGGTATGCATATAATTAGGTTTACAATTAAATTATTGTATACAAGTTATTACTATTGTAATTTAAGGGATGAAGTTTAATAATAAATAATTTAAGTGGTTTGTAAATAACCAAATCATTCTCACAGGAATTAAAGTCAATATCTTATTTTTAATTCCTATAATGACAAATTCAAACTTTTTTTATGCTATATCTTCAAATAAATACCATCTTGGAGGATTGGCTATCACACCTCCAGTATTTCAAGAGAAGTCTGGACCCAGCCTGTTGCATCCATCGTTTGACTTTCAGCTGATTCTATCATGAATGTTGGGCAGCCTGTGATTGATTTTAAAAATGAACATTACCCCTTTAGATGCCTTCTACATTAGACCTTGAAAAACCGTATGCCATTCAGAAATTTATAAATCATCATATTGTGCTTATTTTTCATCAGAGAAATCTGAAATTTTTACAGTTTATAGATTACTTTCTAACAACACAATTTTTTTATTTACTTACTTAAAAGAGGTTTTTGTTGCATTTTTTTATACCAAATTTTATACTATTTTTTTAGGCATACACTCAAATTTTTATATCTGTCTGATAAATATGTCCTTCCTGAATAAAACAAGCCATGTTTGATGTATTACCACCCATATTTTGATGAAATATAGTTTATTCAGTAAATTAGTATTGCATCCAAGTTTCCTTAGGAAAATTATTGCTGTACAGTCTCTTATAAAAATGCTTAATTTTATTAGATATCATTTTTAAGCAATTATTTACATTAATTTATATGTTTACTTGATATTTAATAATTTTTTTTGCTTTATTTTGCAATAATATTCGACATTTTTTTAATAAAAATCTTCCCTAGTAAAACCTCTCTTCTTCTACAGTAACAGCTATAATAATCATTGTTTTATTCTTATTGGTTTAGAATATACTTTATCTGCCAATAAGAAACAGTATTGAGCTTAGTAGTTTGCTGGGAATAAATTGGAGAGAATTTTAAGTGGGCATAGCCAGTTTACATTAAAACTTAAAAATAATAAAAAATAAAATGGATAAAATTTTTTAATTGGTCTTTGATAGCAATAAGTATAATCTACAATATACAGTAATTAAATTTCAAAAAGTTTTTTTAGATTAGCAGAAAATAATTTTAAAACAACCAACTACTCATTCAAACTTTGTGCAGGAAATCACATCAACTGCCTGAGGCTGCCAGTTTGTGTTTGCTGCAAATCCTGACTGTGCCATAAATGGGTTAAGTCATATTAAACATGGGATATACTATATCTGTCACTGCCAGATATAGTACATCCCCATGTGCTATATGGCAGCTTAACCAAGTAAACCAAACTTAATAGGCAAAAATATATTTTATTAGCCAAAAGGAAATTTTATTATTAATTTCTGTTATGGAGTCTTACTGTCTTACTATTGTTGAGAAATCTGAAGATAATTTGTTGTATGGAACCTGAAACAATAAAATTTATTTCTACTTATTAAATTACTTATGTTATGAAAAACAGCAGTTTATTTCATTATTATGTTTCAATTAATGAGAGACATTTTTCAGATATGAGAAAGAGAGAATGGAAGTTGAAAGAATCCATAACCTAACAGAGGAAGAAAGGAGAGCTGAGCAAAGAAATAATCCAAGAACAATCACAAATAAAGCTGCAAAAGGAAAATACAAGTTTTTACAAAAATATTATCATCGTGGTGCCTTTTTCATGGTAAGGAAAATTTTATATCAATTTTTAATATATTCTTACTAATATGATTATAATTAACAATGTAAGTTCCATTTTATTTTTTTTATTTTTTCCTCCAATTGTTAAAAATTATAAAAATGATGTAGATATAACTGGACAAATAATATATTTCCTAAACTGCAAGTGACATGCTTTTATGAAAACTTTTATTAATTTTTATATTAATCTCCTTTGCAGAAATATTCCAATTGTAATATATTGAAGAAAGCGATCTCAATTTATGCAAATCTGAATGATAGATTCCTCACATGAATTACAATTCCATTGTGTAATAAATTATTCAATACATATAAATGGATTTTGCAGTGCAAAGCATGATATGTTTAGAATATTTTCTAAAAATTTATAAAAATTTGATTTTAGTCAACATTATTTTTGTGTCCGTCCACTGTCCGTATGTTGTGTGTGTGCGTGCATGCGCGCACACATAGAAAAATAATATTGACTAATAATAATATTGCTTTAAATAATAAAATAATATAAATATTGCTAAATAATAAAATATTAAATAATATTGCTTTGCACTTCAGAATCCATTATACATATTTAATAATTTCTTAGACAATGGAATTGCAATTCATGTGTGCAATTTGTATGTATAGTTACATATGCTTTTTATGTATATATTTGTGTATTTGTTAAAAAATAAATCAGAATCAGTGCAAATAAAATAGAATTTTAATTAATCAAGAACTGTTGATACACATGGATGAAAAGATATATTTATACTTATTTGGATATATATAGGGTGGTTATAATATATGGAAACTGCTAAATATTTTGAAAATGGTTTATCAGAATTCTTTGAAATTTGGCATGATGTTAAAAGAGTTTGTTCTACTATCTCTATTTTTTCAACTTTATATCATCATTTGTTTTTAAGATCCAAGACAAATACCACTTTTCTAAAAGTCACCAGGGGTCAATTTGACCATATCTGAAATGAGTATTTCATCCTGAATTCAGTGATGTAGCACTGCCTATCTTACCTTTTAGGAAAACTCGAAACGACCTATGTTGACTTTACTGCAACATTCATAGTGGTGATTCATGCGATCACTGCTAATACTTCCGTATGGTTGGATCATCAGCTGGCAATGGGACACTATTCTATAAAAAGCATTACAAAAACGTTAATAAGATACTCAAATCTTAATTTTAGAAAATGATAAAGACAACAATTATGTGTGCATTCAATCTGAATGGCTAAACATTGTTACTAATGATGAATATTTGTTGACAGTTGTGTTAGATATGATAGAAAATCCAAACTGTTCTATACAGCAGTTGTCATTGAATCATGATATGAGTAGATTAATCATAGATGGGATCAATACAAAAAAATACTGAAATGGGAAAAGTATCATCCTTACAAAATACACTTGCTGCATGAACTTAATGAAAATGATTTTGACAGCAGGATTGAATTTTGTGAAACAGTGATGCACAGTATAACCGAGGATGTTAACTTTATTAACCATGCACTATTTTCTGATGAATCTATATTTTGTTTAAATGGACAGGTTAACTGCTATAACTATTGATTTTGGTCAGACATTAATATTGGATGGAGGAGGTCCACACCCAGAGCTCATAAAAAAAATTAATGATTGATGTGGCATCATTAACATGCTGTAGGTCCATTTTTTTCTCAGTGTCAATTTAACATCTGAGAGATATCTACAACTTTTGCAACAAGTTATACCCTG